>JAKOGI010003402.1:7500-32500 GCA_029747015.1 Carnegiea gigantea | reverse complement strand
TTAAGGTTACAATAGGGCTAAGGTAAAGGGTGAGAAGTGGAATAATTTAGGGAAAGTGGAGCTATCAGTCAAAACCCTAAGGAGTGAGAACACTTCCACAACCAACGTTAGGATTACAACTTCACATCATAATTGCAAATCGAGCAACAATCCCACAAAAACCTCAAAGGAGGGATCAAACAAGCTTATTACAACGGTCTCACGCTAACCACCTTTTTCGCAACTTCTCTATTTCTCTTTTCTTTTTTTTTCTTTTCTTTTTTTTCCTTTTTTTCCCCTTCAAAGAGAAGCAAAAATATAGAAATGTGATAGCGTTGAAGACATCAAAAATCAATTTGCAATCCGCCAACATAAACCACTAATATAGAGCCCGAATTGAATTGACTTCCCAAGTGTACCCAACTACCATGTGGAAGTGTCGCTCCACTAGACCTTGACAAGGGTGAAAAGGGTATACATAGGCCAAGTGTATAGTGGATGGGTTACAACAACAAAGACATAGGAAAGGCACAAAGGGCTAGCAAAGGAAGTAGTAAGCAACAACGGGTGGCTTTTTGGCTCATGTGGTTATTCAAACAAAGATTGCCTCAATCATATTAACACATGTAAATGCTAACTGTGATTTCAAAGAGAACAAGGCTGAGTTCTAGAGATACATCATGGAGGAGTCACACAAGAAAGGAAGTAGAGACTTTATGTAATGAATAGTCATTAGGCTCAAAAATCTCATAGGTAAACCTACCATAGTCAAGTGACTTACTCCAACACATGTCCCACTTATCAAAGTCAGTCAGATCAAACCACATGAGTCTCAGGGGTAACTACCGTGCAACATAGGGCAAAGAGACTACGAATGGCAAAGTCAAACACAGTTTTCATAAAAATCACACCAAAACAAACCACACCTCAACACATAAATTAACATGGTCGATCAATCATCACCCCTTTTATTCTTATCATAAGAGGGGTTTTCACAAACTAACCAAGAAAACAATAAAACATATAGAGGATAATGAAGAGAAGGGGAAAGATAGTACCTGGAAAGCTTATGTATACCCAGCTCGATCATTTCTCCTTTTGGGAAGCAAAATTTAATTCTATATGCTCTAAGCTACATGCTCTAATAAACGAAATATGTAAAAACAACCTAGTAAAACTATATGAAGTCCTATTTATATAGTGCGAATGCAAGTAACGTCAACCAACCCAACCTTAGGTTCCTCGATTTAACCCAAAGGGCGATAAGCTCACCCCCCCATTCTTGAGATTTTCATTGTCCTCAATAAAAAAGACGTAGAATGAGAGCAATGGAAGGGGAAATGCAAGGATCGAAGGGTGAACGGGGGAGGGAAAAGGCGGGGGATGACACACTAGGTTTTTTTTGGCTTTTTCTAAAAGCCATAAATGCCTTGGGTTGCCTCCCAAGAAGTGCTTGTTTTAGGTCCTAAACTTGACCCTTATCTCAGGAGAGATATGACGGCAAGACGGGGGGAGGTGGGGCAGTTAAAACATTGAATGGCTGTACAACTGTGTGCCTCCTGCAGACAGCCAGTGCGCAGCTTCGGCCCCTGCAGCACGACTGTTCACTCCTGCAGCACGATTGTGCGCACTTCTACCCATCTTCTTTTTGCTCTCGGGGTTTCATTAGACCTCAATCTCCTCGTAATTCATTGCCAAAGTCCTCCTTTCTATCAAGACCTGAAGATTTCTCCAGAATGTAAGGATAAACCAAATTATAAGCACAATTGAATCCAAGGAGGTGAATTTGAGCCTTTCTCATCCAGATTTGGCATAAAAATGTGAGAAATAGGGATCAAATAGGATCAGAAATGAGGTCAAAATAAAGATTCATCATACCTGTAACGCCCCCAACCCAAGCAGGAGTCACACCGCCAGGACTTCCTAGAAAGAAATCTTTAAGGCTCTTGAAGATCGAGGGTTTGGATTAGCATTTAGATAGTCATTCTGGAATGAAACTGTAAGAGTTTCCCCTATTTTAACAATATCTTAGGGTCTTAGCTCTACTAAGGGTACCTGTAAATTGGGAATAGCGTATGACACTTACTAAAATATGCTAAATTTGACCCTCGGCCACTCGCCCAGGGTTAAATATAAGAAAACAACTAACATGCTGAGGTTAGAATGATATATATATGTATATATATAGGTACAGAGCCAACTACATGCTTTCACATACAAAAATGAACTTAAAGATTTACAACGTGGCAGATCGAACACTTGCAAAGTTGGCAAAAGACTTTTGATGGGTCGGCATCAAATAACTTCGAAATATCTCTTATACGTGCTCAATCCGAACCTAGAAAAGGGAATGAGTAAAGGGTCACACGCTTAGTGAGAACTCCCCTAGCCCTTAAAAGCAAAACCATTTGCAGGCATTCATACCAATAACAATCACATATCACGTATTAGCATACTACTATCATATTAAGCAATCAAAGTCCCCAAGGAGAGATTACCACTCTTATACTTTATGCTAGCCCCTCAACTCATTCCTAGCCCCTTAATGACCCATCCTTCCTTCCTAACAAGCACAAGAACGAACGTTATGCTTTCAAACACACCTGGGAAATCAAAGTGACTCACGTTATATTCCAAGAACAACTTATAAATCACGCAAATTTCTTAAAAACTTATAACCCTTCTAAAAACTTCCGAGACACCCAAATTGGTAAGAAAAGCTTTGCAAGAAACATTCCTTCTTAAGATGTGCGCCTTTAAAAGCTTAAATGTTCCATGCATTACTAGGATGTAACCAAACTTCACTTGAAATTTCATTTAAACTATATTCAGAATACATTCATAAAAGATATGCAGGTTACGTACATTTGAAAGCTTTTTTCTTTTCTTAAAAACGCTTTACTTAGCATCTTGAGGCTCGTATTCCTTTAAAAGAATTTCTTTTCTTTTTTGAGCTGCTTAGAATGGCAAATTATCAAATCTTATATTTATTTGGAACATACTTATAACATAAAAACATCTTATTGTGCTGACTAGGGGAGGTCAACACTGCCCTTAAGTGAGATTACCACTCTAATTCTACGTTATCCCCGGGGTATACGTACTTAACTTTTGGCTAAAATGCATCTTAGCAGAGCAACTCTAACCTCAATACTATCCTCTGTGAGGCAATAGCTCACGCCAGGATAATCATATCCTGAGTCCAGTCCTCCTTAAGTTTTTCTTACACGTCACACATCAGGAAACAGCTCACACCAAGACAATCATATCTTGAGTCCAGCTCCCGGGAATAGCTCACGCAATCTTTGCGTCCAGCCCCCAACATTACCTTAGGGGGAAACAGCTCATGCCATCTTTATGTCCAGTTCCCACCCTCAAGGTCTAGCCACTTGCCTAGCACTTCCATAGCCTTTAAAATCACATTACATTTCTCTTCTTCAGATGCTTACTTTGCTGAAATCTTACTTTTAAACAAAACAATCATAACCTTTTGAAATGTTTATAGTTCATTCGTTTTTGACTTAAAAACTTCTTATAAACAGAATAAGTTTGCTAACTCGTAAATCGACTTCGTAAGTAACTTAAAAGCTTCTCATAAACGTAATAAGTTTGCTAACAAGTAAATCAACTTCGTAAGTAACTTAAACGGTTCTTATGGATGTAATAAGTTTATTAACACGTAAATCGACTTCCTTTGAAACTTAAAAGGTTCTTAAAAACGTAATAAGCTTGTTAATGCGTAACCGACTTCGCTTTAAATTTAAAAGCTTCTTCTAAACGTAATACGTTACTAAATCGTAAAAGGACTTCGTTTCTAACTTAAATGCTTTATATATACATAATAAGTTTGCTAAATTGCAAAACGACTTCGTTTCTAACTTAAAAGCTTCGTATAAACACAATACGTTTGCTAAATCGTAAAACGACTTCGTTTTTGACTAAAAAGCTTCGTACAAATGTAATGAGTTTGCTAAATCGTAAAACGGCTTCGTTTCTAACTTAAAAGCTTCGTATAAACGTAATATGGTTGCTAAATCATAGAAACGACTTCATTTCTAACTTAAAAGCTTCGTATAAACATAATAAGGTTGCTAAATCATAAAAACGACTGCTTTTCTAACTTAAAAACTTCGTATAAATGTAATAAGTTTGCTAAATCGTAAAACGCCTTCGTTTCTAGCTTAAAAGTGCCGTATAAACGTAATAAAGTTGGTAAATCATAGAAACGACTTCGTTTCTAACTTAAAAGCTTTTTATAAATGTAATGCGATTACTAATTTGTGAAACGAAACCCATTTGGAACTTAAAGTACTTAGTTACCATTTAACTCAAACTAGGTTCGTAATAAAATCCTCAATTGTCATTTTATAACTCGTTTCAATCCCTTTTAGAACTCAAACGAGGGTGTATAAATAACTATAGGCTTAAAATGTTCCAAGCTTGCTACTATTCAAACTTAAAGCACTTGGCTCGTTTATAAGGCAAACAAGGTTCCTTTGTAAACTTTCAACGTAAACGTTTCTCAAAAACATAATGGATTTACTACCTCTCAACTCGAAACCCAGTGGAGACTTAAATAAGTAATTAGCATATAAGTCAGCCAAATTTCATAATTAGCACCTTAAGATGCCCTTTTCAGGTCATTTAAATCCTTTTAAACTTAAGGAGAAGTTCTACACAAACTAATGCCTTAAACATTTTCAAATTCACTTTTTGTTCACTTTAAAACTTCCTAAACCTATCGACTATTCAGTCGAGTCACTAACTGAGTAGTTCGACGATTTAGGATTTCTTATATGCTACAAACATTTTTATAAACTACCAGACAATTGGTATGTACTTAAAAGCATTCAATATCATGAAAACATGTATTTAGCAATCCTTCGTAAACATGTCTGAATTTTGAAAACTATTCACTTAACGTCACGTAGCATATTGAGGGAAAAAGAGGGTTCACAACTAGCACATTTATGCACTTCAAAGCACAATTCGGTAGAATTCACTCAACAAGCCACACAAGGCCTCGCAATCCACACGATTGCAGTAATCACAACCCTGGCTCCCTCCTCACACAACACCGTCCACAAGAACCTCAAATTCTTCAATAGTTCCACCTCGAGCCGTCCAACGACTAACTCGGTTCAATATTGTCATAAATAAACCAATAATTTATAAAACCATCATATATAAGCATAGCATTCTCATCAATAGTCCAATATAGAAATTAAACACAACTATAATGATTTAGCGATAGCTTCTAAACAGAAACCAACATGCTTTACTAATGACTTAATTCGCCCAATTAGCATTTTCAAACTTCGAAACATTATTCATGGCTAATAAACTGACGAAGTGGCAATACTAAGGCGATAATCTAATTATTAATAACTCAGCGAACTTCTAAACTGCCTAGTCATTAATAATCCAGTAACAGTTTCAACATGCAATTAACCCACAATTAACATCATGTTTGTAATTTCCTCAATTTCAATTCTAGGTTCACCCAAACTGATTCTTAACCTCAAATCAACATGCGATCACTAATTTAGTTAAAATCATTGAAATTAATAGTAATTTAGGAGTAAGAAAATCCCCACCTCGATTCCGAGCTAGGTGTTCGATCGGAGGCTTGACCGGCTTGACTTTAGGTACTTCGAACTGCTCCAAACTCTGGCCCTGCCCTCTGGTCACACGAGCACCATTGACTCACGCCCAAACTCCACCAATTCGAACCCTAAACAAGACTAAATTTCGGTTATCAACTTGAGGTTGAATTGGCTGTTTGCAGATACGAATTTTCATCCCAATTTATAGGAGATTGAAAGCAATTAGAAGCTAATTTGCATGGCCTTACCTGGGTACGTGTTCGAGCTTCAATTCGGCGTCCAAAACCCTCCATAAACATGGCAAGGGGCTTTCAATTTCGACCCAATTTCACTCCAAACATTCACCAGGTGGTAGGGGTGGTCGAATGGGGGAATTTGCAGGTAGGAGGTGGCGAAAATCTTCTGGCTTCGAGCTTGGAAGCCATGTTAATGGAGGAGGAGAGGAGGAGAAGGAGATGTAGCAGAGAGAGAGGAGAGAGAGATCGTCGGGGGGGTCACGAGCAGGTGGAGAAAGAAGGGGGTCACGCGCGAATTTGCTAATTTGCCCCTCCCTACTCTATTTCGTTTATTTTTGGACCAGGCTGATTCATATCCGATACCGCTAGTCTAATTCGTAACTCAAATTCTAAACCCAAATTGATAATATGACATTTCATCGATTACTTGTTCCCAAATACAACCATGTTCGATTTAATAAACATCTAACTATATCTAAGGCTGACAACCTAATCATATTCGGGTTCCTAATCGATTTAATACTCGTTAATAACCATTAATAGCGCTTATTAGAAATCATTGAAGGATTTTCAAAACTAATAATAATAATATTATTACTGGCGATAAAAATATTCTTTTTAGTAAAATCATCACTCACATAAGCACGTCAATAATTAATTTAACTCGTATCGTTAAATAAAATAAGTTTTTATAATGTAAAAAGGCGTTATGAACAGTTTGATAGAAAGCAAGTTATGCGGGCCTTACACTCCCCCTTAAAAGAATTTCGTCCTCGAATTGCTTACTTGGAGGAATTAATAAGGGTACTTTACCAGTGTTTCTTTCACAATCCAAGTCACTTTATACTTAGTTATTCATTCTGCCTTCACAATAGCATCCCATCCTTGGATTTCTATTCGTTCCAAATCATCAGGGATTGCTCTCGCTTGCACTATAATAACTCAATCTCTGCAAGTATGATCGGTATGGCAGATAATTTCTAAGGCAGTGGTTATATAATGTTGCATACACATCTTATGAGGTTTACTAATAAGTTCCTTTGCAAATCAAGAATGACAAAAGGGTGAGCAGTACTAGAATGACATGATGGGGGCATAAAGTTGGTTAACAAGAGAATACCTGACATTGTGTCAGTAGGTTCCCCAGCCTCCTTTCCTTCTAGCTAAGCATTTGACTGCCAATTTGTGGCTTCTAGTTGCTTCTACTCTCCTCTGAGGGAGTACCAATGGTTAGGCGATCTCGTTGTACCGCTGGGTTGATTCCCGTTCCGGATCTCTGAGTGTGACCCCAACTATTCCATGTAGCCTTTGCGCAATTTGCAACTTTGTGACCCATACCACCATATCCAAAACATGGGCTCGTAAGGCGTCTGCATGGGTCAGGGTGTTATCGTTCACACTGGTCACATGTTTTCTTCGGTTTCCATTGGGCGGCTTGCTTTCCTTTGTCCTATTTCATCCCATGTTTAAACCTCTTGAAGTTTATGTTTCCCTAAGAATTGGATCCTCCAGGGCCAAATTTCTCCTTTACTTGATCCTTCTCTCTATTCTCAATCTCAGTTTCGCTTATGATGCGAGATATTTTCACGGCCTTCTGGTATATTTCTTAGAAACTGTCATAAGTATATCCTGCAATTATCTGTTTCACTTCCCCTCTTAATCCCTGTTCGAAGTGGTCCATCCTCATTTCTTCGGTGGCCACCTGATTTGGTGCAAATCGGCTTAGCTCATTGAACTTCGCCGCATATTCCATCATGCTCATTTCTCCTCGTTTCAAGCATAAAAACTCTCGTTCTTTAATGTTCTTACGTTTCGAGGGTAATATTGAGCGTCCATTAAGGCTTTCAGTTGGTTCCAGGTTAACACAGGTTCACCTACCCTAGGTTTCACTGTTCGCCACTAGAATTCAGCTTCCTTTTCAAATTAGTAAGCAGCCAGGTGCACCTTAAACCTCTCAGGGCACTCTGTGATCTCAAATAAGTTTTCCATTCTCCGAAGCCACTCCTGTATACCATAGCGTCAGCTCCACCTTCAAACTTAGGAGGCTTAAGCTTATTAAACTAACATATCATCTCCATGGCAATTGGTTCTAACATGAGTTCTAGTTCGAGTCGAGGAGGCGTATGTCACACAATTACATAAGGAATCACTTAGTTCTAATTTCAACTAGGAGTATACTTCCTTGGTTAATGAAATGATTTGCAAGTGGACGGAAGATGTTATGTATGGCTACTAGTTTAGTCTCAGCTTGCGCAATTATACATGCACATCATATTTTGCTCAAGGAAATGCACGTATATGCTTGAACAAACTAGTGAATCCATAACACTTACTCAGCACTAACTGCACTTATTTCGTTGAACACTGATAATGTGACTTAGGAGTCACGAGAGATCTCATTATCCTAGTAATACACAATTTAAGGAAAATAAACTAAAAGGGCTTACATTCAACTTATTGGCATACAACATACATTTTTGAACCTGGTTCACGCTACCTCTACTCTATTCTTCATCCGAAGTGCCATTTCTGGAGAGGTTATCAGCTATGGATTCACTTGGACCCCCAGATTAGTCGTGGTTAGGGGCTAAGAGCTCTTGTAATACCGGAGTGGGGGTATACTCTATGTTAGGTATCGCATCCACTTGTTCTTTCATCTTGAGCACGGTAGCTTGCCATCCTCGAGGGTAGTACGTTCTATAGGCATCCATCCAGCGCACCCACATTACGGCAACCCGCTTATAGCGCTCTGCTTGAGGCACTTCAGTGAAAAGACGCCTCATTTGGTGAAATTCCACTTGATTTCTCTCAGCCACAGTGGTGGGGAGGCGTTAGCTCACCGCAGGTTAGATGAGCTCGATTTGGACAAGTTGAACAGCGGCTGCATTTCTCTGGTGTGAAGTGTGTCCCACGTGATCTACATAGCGCTCTGCTCGTAGTAGGAATTCCACTAAACCTCGATAGGAGTAAGGGCCACATTCCTCCTTGCATAAGGTTAAATGCCGTAAAGTGATGGTCAGTTCCTTCCATCTTCTGTCCAAAGGCATCTTTCTTGTAAAACTTACTACCCAAGTACTTTGACTGATTCCGTTGGGCACTCTTCGGCTATGCACCTTCATTGCATGCCAGAATATAACCGCATTCCATGTGGCCAACCAAAAAGGCAGGTAAACGTGATCGACGATGTGAAAAACCATCCTACACTACTGTTGATAGTAAGAGAAGAACCGACATATAAATACATATTATAAGTTATACACTTGTTAATACAAGTAATATCAAGCAAGATAGATCATAAAAGCATATAAGTCACGTATCTTCGCATAGCACACGCCTATTATGCTATCTAAATGCATAATGCAAACCTATGCTCTAACACCACCTAATGTAACGCCCCCAACCCAAGGAGGAGTCACACCACCAGGACTTCCTAGAAGGAAATCCTTAAGGCTCTTAAAGATCGAGGGCTTGGATGAGCATTTAGATAGTCATTCTGGAATGAAACTGCAAGAGTTTCCCCTATTTTAACAACATCTTAGGGTCTTAGCTCCACTAAGGGTACCTGTAAACTAGGAATAGGGTATAACACTTACTAAAATATCCCAAATTCGACCCCTCGGCCACTTGCGCAGGGTTAAATACAACCAAACAACTAACATGTTGGGGTCAGAATATATATATATATATATGTATATATATATATATGTAATATATATATATATATATATATATATATATATATATATATATATATATATAGTATGTATATATATATATATATATATATATATATATATATATATATATATATATATATATATACATATATATATATATATATATATATATATATATATATATATATATATATATATATACACACACATATATAGATATATATATACATATATATATATACACACACAGACACAGACACAGACACACACACACACACATATATATATATATATATATACACACACACATATATGTATATATACATATACAAGTATAGAGCCAACTACAAGCTTTCACATACAAAAATGAACTCAAAGATTTACAATGCGGTAGATCGAACACTTGCAAAGCTTGCAAAAGCCTTCTGATGGGTCGGCATCAAATAACTTCAGAATATCTCTTATTCGTGCTCAATCCGAACCTGGAAAACGGAATGAGTAAAGGGATGAGCAACCACACACTCAGTGAGAACTCCCCTACCCCTTAAAAGCAAAACCATTTGCAGGCATTCATACCAATAATAGTCACATGCCACATATTGGTATACTACTATCATATTAGGCAATCAAAGTTCCCAATGAGAGATTACCACTCATATACTTTACGCTAACCCCTCAACTCATTCCTAGGCCCTTAATGACCATCCTTGCTTTCTAACAAGCATTCAGGCACGTAATCATGTAGCATAAGAACGAATATTATGCTTTCAAACACACTTAGGAAATCATGGTCACTCACGTTATATTCCAACAACAACTTATAAATCACGCAAATTTCTTAAAAACTTACAACCCTTCTAAGAACTTCTAAGACACCTAATTTGGTAAGAAAAGCTTTGTAAGGAACATTCTTTCTTAATATGTGCACCTTTGAAAGCTTAAATGTTCCATGCATTACTACGATGTAACCAAACTTCACTTAAAATTTTATTTAAACTATATTCAGAACACATTCATAAAATATATGCAGGCTACGTACATTTGAAAGCTTTTTTCTTTCACAAAAATGCTTTACTTGGCCTCTTGAGGCTCGTATTCCTTTCAAAGAACTTCTTTTCTTTTCTGAACTGCTTAGAATGGCAAATTGCCAAATCTCATATTTATTAAGAACATACTTATAACATAAAAACATCTTATTGTCCTGGCTGGGGGAGGTCAACACCGCCCTTAAGTGAGATCGCCACTCTTAATCTACGTTATCCCCGGGGTATACGTACTTAACTTTTGGCCAAATTGCGTCTTAGCAGAGCAACTCTAACCTCGATACTATCCTCTGTGAGGCAATAACTCACGCTAGGATAATCATATCCTAAGTCCAGTCCGCCTTAAGTTTTTCTTACACGTCACACATCATGGAGCAGCTCACACCAAGATAATCATATCTTGAGTGCAGCTCCCGGGAATAGCTCACGCCATCTTTACGTCCAACTCCCAACATTACCTTACGGGGAAACAGCTCACGCCGTCTTTGCATCCAATTTCCACCATCAAGGCCTGGCCACTTGTCTAGCACTTTCATAGCCTTTAAAATCGCATTACATTTCTCTTCTTCAGATGCTTACTTTGCTGAAATCTTACTTTTAAACAAAACGACCATAACCTTTCGACATGTTTATAGTTCATTTGTTTTTGGCTTAAAAACTTCTTATAAATGGAATAAGTTTGCTTACTCGTAAATTGACTTCGTAAATAACTTAAAAGCTTGTCATAATTGTAATAAGTTTGCTAACACGTAAATCAACTTCGTAAACAATTTAAAAGCTTCTTATAGACATAATAAGTTTATTAACACGTAAATCGACTTCCCTTCAAACTTAAAAGCTTCTTAAAAACGTAATAAGCTTGTTAATGCGTAAATCGACTTTGCTTTAAATTTAAAAGCTTCTTATAAACGCAATACGTTACTAAATCATAAAACAACTTCATTTCCAACTTAAATGCTTCGTATAAATGTAATAAGTTTGCTAAATCGCAAACGACTTCGTTTCTAACTTAAAGGTTCGTATAAACACAATAAGTTTGCTAAATCATAAAACGACTTTGTTTCCGACTTAAAAGTTTCGTACAAACCTAATAAGTTTCCTAGATCATAAAAACGACTTCATTTCTAACTTAAAAGTTTCGTATAAATGTAATAAGGTTGCTAAATCATAAAAAGGATTCTTTTCTAACTTAAAAACTTCGTATAAACGTAATAAGTTTGCTAAATCGTAAAACAACTTCGTTTCTAACTTAAAATCGCCGTGTAAATGTAATAAGGTTGCTAAATCATAAAAACGACTTCGTTTCTAACTTAAAAGCTTTTTATAAATGTAATGCAATTACCAATTTGTGAAACGAAACCCATTTGGAACTTAAAGTACTTAGTTAGTGTTTAACTCAAACTAGGTTCGTAATAAAATCCTCAGTTGTCATTTTATAACTCGTTTCAATCCCTTTTAGAACTCAAAGGAGGGTGTGTAAATAAACCGAAGGCTTAAAACGTTCCAAACTTGCTACTATTTAAACTTGAAGCACTTGGCTCGTTTATAAGGCAAATAAGGTTCCTTTGTAAACTTTCAATGTAAACGTTTCTTAAAAACATAATAGGTCTACTAGCTCTTGTTAAGTTGTAAGGCACACAAGGACACAAGAGGGGGGTGAATTGTGTCTTTAATTTTTTTCTTTCTGTTTTAGAACACTCATTAGACCTATTAGGAGAGATGTTTGCAGTAGGACAGAAACAAAACTTTGAATGCGGAAAAAAGGAGACACAAGATTTTACGTGGAAAACCACCTCTAGCCCAATAGAGGCATAAAAACCACGACCTACCTCAGTAGGATTTTAACAAACACTATCACTAACACGGGCCAAGTTCATTACACTATGTAACACACGTGACAACGTCACACATGTAACTTAGTCTCCCTTGAGACTCTAGTTACACATACGTAACTATTCTCCACCTGAGAATGAGTCACACAACACGTCCAAAAATCTCCAAGACTTGGACACACTCTAGACTTAACTGATGACAGAAAAGAATAGAAGACCACCTTACTTTTATGCTTCTAACCAAGCTGAATGTAAGGTACACTTACAAACCCTATTATAACAGAAAGAATGACTTAATTTAGCACACTCCTTAAAGGTTTTTTCACTCAGAGAATAAGCTCACAAAAAACTCGATGTTTGCCTTGAAAAAACCGTGTATTGAAGAGATGATAAGCGAGTGCTTATATACCTACGAAAAAGCAAGGATTTGAACTCCATAATAACTCTGAAAATGCTCAGTATCTTAAAAGGAATTAAATCCTTCAAGAAATTATCTTTTTAGGAAATCATATCTTTTAAGGATAAGATCAAGTCTTTTGAAAAATCTTTTAGAAAACTAATATTATTTAGGAAAGTACTCTTTCGAAAACACAATATTATCAGAAAATCGATCCTAAATATATTAGGAATTTTGGCAGTAGGAAAACTCTTGAAAATCTTTGAAAATCGATTTTTGCACTCACTGCCCTCAGAGCACTGCAAGCCCGTTTGTTCAATTGTTCTGAGTAGTATTCTGAGTCAGCTTAAATAATTCCTTCAAGGTGAGTGTTAAGTCAAGTTCCTCTTTGGCATATTAACAAGAATCTAGACAAATATAACCAGTAATTAGCCCTAAGACTCTAAAGACTCTTGTACTCTGCTGATGATGTGCACATATATCCACTTTGATGATTTCAGCTTCTTCGACTTGTTCTTCAGGGTATTTGCAACTTCTGTCGCTTTCAACATACAATTTTATCATATAGCTTCAAGCATGATATTTCGACTTGATCTTCAGGATGTTTGCAATCTGTCTTATCAAATTATTCTAGCACTCAACTCAAGCGAAGCATAATTAACACATTTGGGTTGTAATCATCAAAACCTTATATAAGATTGATTCAACAAATTCCCCCTTTTTGATGATGACAAACCAAATGACCATCAAAGGTGAGGCATAGCAGAGGGCAAAAACATTAGTGCCAAACTTAGTTCAAAGTATCTAGATCACACAGGAGAGATACATAAGAATAGGAAGTCAACTTAAAATAGGCAGTTTTAATCAGAACATGATCATACTCATCCTCCCCCTTTTGACATCATCGAAAAGGTGCACCAAGCCACATGCATGAATGCGGAGGGGATGCACCCACCACCATGGGTAATGAGGGAAAATAACAGTGATACAGTCGAGTATATGGTACATAATGATATTGGCCATCCCAGTTACGCACAAACCTACACAGCGAAGGCAAGCAATGGTGGGATATAACCAAACCAAATTAAAAACAGATGTAACCATTGTCAATCACATGCAGAATTAAGATTAACCAAATAGATAAGCGAATAGTGTTAATGGTAACAGGGCAAAGAACAGAGATGAATCAGGGAGAAGAGGAGGATGGAGCAAGTTTACCCGTGAGGGCAGAGAGGGCATGAAGAATATCCCCATTGCGTTGCGCATTCAAGGCCTTTTCTTCAGTCAGTGCTTGCTTCACTTCAGCGATCTCCTCCTTTAGATGGAGCTAATCCTGGACTAGAGTCGCAACCGTGGTAGTGCTGGATGATGCTGCTGTACTAGAAACAGGATGGGAACCAGGGCTAAAGGGTGTTTTGGGTCCTTGTTCTAACACGGTTCCATCACTCTTCTTAATCTGGAACCCACACCCAAGTAAATCATTGCTCCCTATTTCATCGGTTACCTGAAAGCCCATTCTCTTTTGCGAAGGGATCCCCAGAGTCTCAAACAACGAAGTCAAAAGAAAACCATAGCCCAGATCATGGCTTCTGGAAGTGTTGGTAATTCGTCCAATGTGACTAATCATGATAACAGGCAAATTAATTGGCTCTCCCCGATCGAGAAGGTCAGTAAGGTACATGTCCATAGAGTCCACAAGATTGCGTCCCTGCCCCTGAGGAATCACATTCTTAATGACAAACCAGAATAACAACTGATGTAAAGGCTGCATTTCCCCCTTTCTTACAGACCGGGGTGCACTTAGGTCAAGTTATTAGGCTAGTTTTCTGGTGAGATCCAACAATTGATCATTACTCAGCACAGTTTTATCCTCCCTTACATGCACATCAAGCCCTTTAGAGGGTACCCTAAGCCAAGCTCCCAGATTATCAGCATTAAAACAAAGTTCCCGACCGTGAACAGAACTAGTCACTATCCTATTAGTGACCTCACAATTGGCATAAAATTTCGCTAATTCAGGTACTGAGTAGCCCCTCTTAGTATTGGTAAATGTATCCAGCCAACCCTGTGCTTGCAATTTGTCCAAGAACATCTCTAAGCCCTGTTCTTGGGAGTATAAAACCTTCACTATCTTCCCTCGCACCACGGCTTTCTACAGGAAATGGCTATACCTTTCCCCCTGGGTCATTGACTTTCTGGATTTCTTTTTCAAGGGTTCCTCACTTCTCTCACCCAGGTCAGACCCCTGTTCTAGAGAACCTCGTTTCGGGACACGTTTCTTCGAAGGCACAGACGGGAAAGGCGTTTGGGAGGCTGTTTGCACAGGTGATTTGGACAGTGTTTTGAAAGTAGATTTAGGCTTCTTTGAAGGTCTAGCAACCTTATCCTCGGGTAGGTCTAGTGGGATGGCAGGACCCACACTCTAAGTACGAGGCCACCGCAGGATAAGGGTGAGAGGCACATTGGGTTTGGTGGTGGTTTTGACTCGGCGAATGGGTGGTTTGGGCACTGTTTGAGGAGTTGTTTTTGGGGTTGGTTTCACGGCTCGTTTGAAACGAATAAGAAGCTCATCCTCTTCAATATCACACACATGATCATCATTCAAGTTTGGCTCTTCAACCTAATCCTCCACAATCACAAATTCCCCACTGTTTTCAGGGAATTTCGGCTCAGTCATATGTGGTTCATACAACACCAAATCCCACCCAAAACCGACTTAACAGGGGGTATGGCCTCAAGTTCAATTCCTATGGACTTCAAATCAACACTTTTTAGAAATTGAAAGATGAAGGGAGAAAGACCATATGTGGGTGCTGGAGTGGCTGCCGCCGGCAATAATGATGACCCCATAATTAGATCGAGCGGCATCCCTTCTCGTTGTCTTGATTGCACGACTCGAAGTGAGCGGGGGTGCTGTGATTTGCGACATGAGGACTCGCCATTGCTCGAAATTCATGCCATTGGAGAGCTTGAGGAAGGAAGGAGTTAAGGTTTTGAGGGTTTTAGGAAGAGGAGGGAGAACGGGGTGCTTGAGGAGAGGAGAGAAGGTGGTTGAGGAAATAGAAAGTGGTTTGAAAATGGTTGACCACAATTCTAAAAAAAATCCTCCTCCCTTTTTTTTCGGCCGCCGGTTTTAGAGAGAGAGAAGGAATTTGCATGCTAAGAAATCATTAGACCTTGGGAAAAGCTGCAATTTTTAGAGGAGGTGCAATAAAAGATTTATCAAATTCCCAACACACGTAAGAATATGGTATCTTGATAACATATGATATAACCAGTGGTCCGACCTGTTCTTAGCGCCTGTTCTTGACTGTTATGTATTCGGTATCAAAGGACAATAAGGGCAGTATCATTAGACCTCAACGACTGTCAGCCATATCAGATTCCACACATATGCAATTAACTGCACAACAATTTGAATGCATCGATTGAATTAATTTATTTGGTCTAAGACCTCACTAGTCAATCATTGGGGGTTCATGAAGTTCGTTCAAGTTCTTTTAATCAAACCCAATTCAAGTCTATTCCTTTCAAATTGATCTCTACTTAGTGCCTTGATAAAAATATCAGTAATTTGTTTATTAGTGGCACAAAAAATCATTGAAATCAAGCCCTTTTCAACATTGTCTCTTAAGAAGTGATGGTGAACATCAATATGCTTAGTCCTTTTATGTTGACACAGATTTTTGGCAATGTTAATTGCACTTGTATTATCACAAAATATGGGAATGCATCCCGTGTCAACACCAAAATCCTTGAGTTGTTGCCGTATCCACAACAATTGAGCACAAGAAGAAGCAGCCACTACATACTCGGCTTCTACTGTGGACATGGCGACTGAGTGCTGTTTCTTTGTAGACCAAGAGACCAAACAGGGCCCAAGAAAAGTAGCCATACCTGAGGTGCTTTTTCTGTCAACTAGAAATCCAGCATAGTCAGCATCAGCATACCCAATGAGGTCAAAGTTGCATCCACGTGGATACCATAGTGCTAGATCAGAGGTGTTTTTCAAATATCTAAAAATTCTTTTTACAGCTTTCAAGTGTGTTTTTTTTGGATTTGACTAAAAATGGGCACACAGACCAACATTGAAAACAATGTCAGGTCCACTGGCAGTTAGGTATAGGAGTGACCCTATCATGCCCCTATATGGTTTTTCATTAACTAAAGGACTTCCATCATCCATCATTAATCTAGTGGAAGGAGATATAGGAGTGTCCATGGGCTTAGCCGATTCCATCCCAAACCGCTTAAGTAGTTCCTTGATATATTTTTGTTGATGGATCATAGTTCTGCTTGAGGTTTGTTTAATTTGCAAGCCTAGGAAAAAATTAAGCTCGCCCATCATGCTCATCTCAAACTCACTTCTCATCAATTTTGAAAATTCATTACATAAATCATTATTTGTTGCACCAAATATAATGTCATCGACATATACTTGGACAATCAACAAATGTTCCCCCTTAGATTTGAGAAACAAGGTATTATCTATCTTGCCTCTTTGAAAATCATTCTCAATTAAGAAACTTGATAATCATTCATACCAAGCTCTAGGAGCTTGTTTTAGATTATAAAGTGCTTTGTCAAGTTTGAAAACTTGGTTAGGAAAATTAGGACTTTCAAAACCAGGGGGTTGTTTTACATATACCTCTTCTTTAAGATATCCATCGAGGAAGGAACTCTTGACATCTATTTGGTACAACTTGATCTCCATGTGGGCTGCAAAGGCTATCAAGATTCGAATAGCCTCTAACCTTGGGACAGGTGCAAATGTTTCTTCATAGTCAATCCCTTCTTCTTGATTGTAACCTTAGACTACCAGTCTGGCCTTATTCCTAGTGACTGTTCCTAACTCATCCAACTTGTTTTTGAACACCCACTTGGTTCTAATAATTGTTCTGTCCTCAGGCTGTGGTTCAAGATGCCAGACCTTGTTCCTTTCAAACTGATGAAGCTCTTCTTACATAGCTATAACCCAGTCAGAATCTACAAGAGCTTCATGAACATTCTTAGGCTCGATGTGAGATAAAAAGGCATAGAAAGCACAAAAATTTCTGAGCTTAGATCTGGTCTGCACCCCTGTATTAATATCAAAAATAATTTGGTCAAGGGGGTGCGAGCTTTGGTGTTTCCAGGGTCGTGAAGTGAAAAGATCCATAGATCTGCTTTTCACTTTCTCCTGGCTATTTGCAGGAACTGGTGTGGGATCAGGTTAGAAGCCTGTTCCCAGATCAGTCAGAGAAGTCTGGGATTGAGTGGGCTGGTTTCGGTCCATATCAAGGTCAGCCAAGCTTCCCCTTGATTGGTCTACTTCCTGCCCACTTTCCTTATCATTAACTTCAGTAAGTGGTTCATTTTCAAGCATCTTACCATTGTCTTTTCTTGCAAGTCCAAGATCAAAATCTTCATCCTGTACATCATTCTCAATCAAGGAGTTAGTTTCATCAAATAATACATGCACACTCTCCTCAACACATATAGTCCTTTTGTTGAATACTTTGTAAGCCTTACTATGTGAAGAGTATCCTAAGAAAATTGCCTCATCACTCCTAGGGTCAAACTTTCCCAAGGACTCCTTCCCATTATTGTGTACATAACATTTGCAACGAAAGACTCTTAGGTGCATAATATTGGGTTTTCGCCCCTTGAAAAGTTCATAAGGAGTGTTATTATAAATGGGTCTGATCATGCATCTATTAATAATGTAACAAGCTATGTTCAATGCTTCTACCCAAAAATTTCTAGGAAGACCACTAGCAACAAGCATGGGTCTAGTCATGTCTTCTAGAGTCCGATTTTTCCGCTCTACCACCCCATTCTGTTGGGGTGTTCTTGGGGCTGAAAAATTGTGATCAATGCTATGTTCATTACAATAATCAACAAAGCTTGAATTTTCAAATTCCTTTCTATAATCAGATCTAAGACTTATCAATAAGTGTCCTATTCTCTTTTCAGTTTTCTTAAGAAATATAATGAATGCTTCAAAAGATTCATCTTTAGCTGCTAGGAATAAAGTCCAAGTGAAACGAGAGTAATCATCTACTATAACAAACACATACCTCTTGCCGCCCCTACTTGTGATCCTCATGGGACCACACAAATCAACATGTAATAGCTCAAGGGGTCGAGAAGTACTAACATACTTCTTTGACTTGAATGCAATTCTACTTTGCTTTCCTTTAGCACAAGCATCGCATACCTTGTCATCATTGTATTTCATGGAAGGTAAGCCAACAACTAGATCTTTAGACACAAGTTTGTTTAGCAAGGAAAGACTAGCATGACCTACCCTCTCGTGCCAAAGCATAATATCATCATCAAGAACACTCAAGCAAGTCAAATGATTTTGGGGAAGTTCAAGAACGCATGTTTTATAAACATTGTTGTGTCGCTTCCCCCTCAGTACAACCTCTATAGATTTAATATTGGTAATCAAACATTGATTTGAAGTAAACCGAACATGATTACCTTCATCACATAATTGGGACACACTTAGCAAATTATGTTGTAACCCATCAACTAAGTACACGTTATCAATTAAGTGAGAGAGTGATTTACCTATCTTACCTACACCAACAATTATCCCAGATTTGCCATTTTCAAATGCCACTCTCCCCCCATCAAAGCCTGTAAGCGAGAGGAAACTTGATTTATCTCCAGTCATATGCCTGGAGCAACCACTATCCAAATACCATAATTGGTTGCCTCCTCTCACTTTAACCTACAAAACAGCTAGTTGTTAGTCTTGGGAACCAAGATCCACTTGGGTCCCATTCTTTTCTTTGTCATGGAATTTAACTCATCTTTTCTAATCCATATTTGTTTAATATACAATGAGTTTCTTTCCATGGCCCTTTTTCTCAAGGAGCACGCATATCGATAATGATAAGTTTTTCCACAATGATAACAAATTATATTTTATGGCAAACCAACATACTTCTTGTCTACTGGCTTAGTAACATGTCTATTCACAAAACCTAACCCTTTTTTGTTTCGGTTATGATGAGTATTAAGCCAATTCAGAGCTTCTGAGGAACTGTTTCAGCGCCTGTTTTCAGTGAAGTCAGTTTCAGCTCTCTAGACCTGTTCTCGAAGCTGTTTGTTGTCATTCATCTGGGATTCTAGATTATGCTTTAGCTTTAAAGACTCACTTTTCAGCTCTCTGATTTTAGTGTTGAGTTCTTCCTCTTTCTTGTCACTCAGGTCCTTAAGGATGTCTAATTCTTTACTTAAAGCAAGAGCCTTTTCATTAATTTTAAGCTTCTCATACATAAGAGCCTCATTCATATGTTCAAGTTCTTGCCTTTTTCTTTCTAGTCTCTTAAAATCCTTTTCTAAATCTGAGCAGGTACTTTTAAGCATGCAATTTTCAGAAGTTAGAGCTTTACATTCCTCCATCAATGACAAAATTAATTTTTCAAGTTTTTTCTTACTAAGATTACGTACCTCCTTTTTGAGACTTTCACCATTACAGTCTGAGCCAGATTCACTTCGAGCCATGAGAGCCACTGCTTCTTCTTCATCCTGAGAGTCTTCTTCTTCTTCTGAGGTGTCTCCCCAAGCTGCCATCATTACTTTGGTGAACCGTTTTTCAGCATTAGTCAACTGAGTTTTTCTGCCTTTGGTTCAGACCTGTTCTGACCCTATTCTTCCTTCAACAAGGGGCAATTCTTCACTACATGATCTTGCCTTCCGCACTTGAAACATCCTGAGAACTGATCTCGGTCACTGTTTTTAGCCTTGCTGGTGTTGCCCTTTTTGTATACGCTTTCGGTCTTCTTGAAAAATTTCTTGAATTTTCGTGCAATCATGGCCATTCCTTCTCCATCAAAATCTGAGCTATCACTTTCCCTTGCCTTTAGTGCAAGCCCATGATCTTTCTTCACTTCCCCCTTCATCTGAGAGTTTCTCCTTAGTTCATATGTTTGTAAGTTCCCAATAAGCTCATCCAATGAAATCTCATTCATCTTTTTTGCTTCTTGGATTGCAGTGACCGTTGACTCCCATGAATGAGGTAAAATTCGTAGGATCTTCCTAACCAACTCTTCAATGGTAAAGGAATTTCCCAATGATTTTAACTCATTAGTAATATGGGTGAATCGAGTATACATGTCCATGATTGTTTCTTTATCACTCATCTCGAATAGCTTATATTTCCTCACCAGCAGCTCGATCCTAGATTGCTTGACTTGATTGGTTCCTTCGTGAGCTACTTGAAGGGTATTCCATATCTCTTTTGCAGATTCATACTCTGAGATGCGAGTGTACTCATTAGGTCCGAGTCCAAAATAGAGCAGCTTCTTGGTTTTGGCGTTTTTTTCCATGTTTCTAAAATCATCTTAGTCGAATCCCTTCAGCTCCTTAGGAACAGTCTTCCCATCAGTTGTGACTTTCACTGGAATGTAAGGACCATTCACAATGAGTATCCAGAACTCACAATCCTCAGCTTGGATATAGTTCTCTATTCAATTTTTCCACCAACTGTAGTGTTGTCCATTGAAGTATGGAGGTCTGGTTACAGATTGACCTTCCAAGATTCCTTATGGTGCACTCATTCTTACAGGATCTCTCTAGGTGTTAGCCTAATTTATGAGAACCTGCTCTGATACCAATTGTTAAGTTTTAAGGCACACAAGGACACAAGAGCAGGGTGAATTGCGTCTTTCAATTTTTTTCTTTCTGTTTTAGAACATTCGTTAGACCTGTTGGGAGAGGTGTTTGCAGTAAGGCAGAAATAAAACTTAGAATGCGGAAATAAAGGAGACATAAAATTTTACGTGGAAAACCACCCCTGGCCCAATGGAGGTGTAAAAACCATGACCTACCTTAGTAGGATTTCAACAAACACTTTCATTAACACGGGCCAACTTCGTTACACTATGTAATACACGTGACAACGTCACACACGTAACTTAGTCTCCCCCAAGACTTTAGTTACACACATGTAACTATTCTCCACCTGAGAATGACTCACACAACACGTCCAAAAATCTCCAAGACTTGGACACACTCTAGACTCAACTGATGACAGAAAAGAATAGAAGACCACCTTACTTTTATGCTTCTAACCAAGCTGGATGTAAGGTACACTTGCAAACCCTATTATGCCAGAAAGAATGACTCAATTTAGCACACTCCTCAAAGGTTTCTTCACTCACAGAATAAGCTTACAAAAAACTCGATGTTTGCCTTGAAAAAATCGTGTATTGAAGAGATGAGAAGCGAGTGCTTATATACCCATGAAAAAGCAAGGATTTGATTTCCATAATAATTCTGAAAATACTCAGTATCTTAAAAGGAATTAAATCCTTCAAGAAATTATCTTTTTAGGAAATCATTTTCTTTAATAAGATAAAATCTTTTGAAAAATCTTTTAGGAAACCAATATTATTTAGGAAAGTACTCTTTCTAAAACATAATATTACCAGAAAATCGATCCTAAATATATTAGGAATTTTGGCAATAGGAAAACTCTTGAAAATCTTTGAAAATCGATTTTTGCACTCACCGCCCTCAGAGCACTGCAGACCTATTTGTTCAATTGTTCTGAGCAGTGTTCTGAGTCAGCTTAAATAATTCCTTCATGGTGAGTATTAAGTCAAGTTCTTCTTTGGCATATTAACAAGAATCTAGACAAATATAACCAGTAATTAGCGCTAAGACTCTAAAGACTCTTGTACTCTGCTGATGATGTGCACATATATCCACTTTGATAATTTCAGCTTCTTCGACCTATTCTTCAGGGTATTTGCAACTTCTGTCGCTTTCAACGTACAATTTTATCACATAGCTTCAAGCATGATATTTCAAACTGATCTCCAGGATGTTTGCAATCTGTCTTATCACATGATTCTAGCATTCAACTCAAGCTAAGCATAATTAGCACATTTGGGTTGTAATCATCAAAACCTTATATAAGATTGATTCAACAGCTCTCAAATCGAAACCCAATGGAGACTTAAATAAGCAATCAGCATATAAGTTAGCTAAATTTCATAATTAGCATCTTAAGATGCCCTTTTCAGGTCGTTTAAATCCTTTTGAACTTAAGGAGAAGTTTTAAAAAAACCAATGCCTTAAACATTTTCAAATTCGCTTTTAGTTCACTTTTAAACTTCCTAAACCTATCGACTATTTAGTCGAGTCATTAACTAAGTAGTTCAATAATTTAGGATTTCTTATAGGCTACAAATATTTTTATAAACTATCAGACAATTGGCATGTACTTAAAAGCATTCGAGATTATGAAAACATGCATTTAACAATCGTTCCTAAACATGTTCGAATTTCAAAAACTATTCACTTAATGTCACATAGTACATTGAGGGAAAAGGGGTTTCACAACTAGCACATTTATGCACTTCAAAGCACAATTCGGCAGAATTCACTCAATAAGCCACACATGGCCTCGCAATCCACACGATTGCGGTAATCACAACCCAGGCTCCCTCCCACACAACCCCGTCCACAAGAACCTCAAATTCCTCAATACTTCCACCTCAAGCCATCCAACTACCAACTCAGTTCAGTATTATCATAAAACCATCATATATAAGCATAGCATTCTCATCAATAGCCCAATATAGAAATTAAATGCAGCTGTAATGATTTAGCGATAGCTTCTAAACAGAAACCAACATGCTTTACTAATGCCTTAATTCGCCTGGTTAGCATTTTTAAACTTCGAAACATCATTCAGGGCTAATAAACTGACGAAGTGACAACACTAAGGTGATAATCTAATTATTAATAAGTCAACAGACTTCCAAACTGCCTAGTCATTAATAATCCAACAGCAGTTTCAACATGCAGTTAACCCACAATTAACATCATGTTCGTAATTTCCTCAATTTCAATTCTAAGTTCACCCAAACTGATTCCTAACCTCAAATCAACATGCGATCACTAATTTAGTTAAAATCGTTGAAATTAATCGTAATTTAGGAGTAAGGATATCCCCACCTCGATTCCGAGCTAGGTGTTCGATCGAAGGCTTGACCGGCTTGACTTTAGGTACTTCGAACGGCTCCAAACTCTGGCCCTGCCCTCTGGACACATTAGTAGCATCGACTTATGCCCAGGCTCCACCAATTTGAACCCTAAACAAGCCCAAATTTCGGTTATCAGCTTGAGGTTGAATTGGTTGTTTGTAGATATGAATTTTCATCCCAATTTATAGGAGATTGAAAGCAACTAGAAGCCAATTTGCATGGTCTTACCTGGGTAAGTGTTCAAGCTTCAATTCGGTGTCGAAAACCCTCCATAGACATGGCAAGGGACTTCAAATTTCAACCCAATTTTGCTCCAAACGTTCACCAAGTGGTAGGGGTGGTCGAATAGGGAATTTGCAGGTAGGAGGTGGCGAAAATCTTTTGGGCTTCGAGCTTGGAAGCCACATTAATGGAGGAGGAGAGGAGGAGAAGGAGACGCAGCACAGAGGAAGGAGAGAGAGTGTGTCGGGGGGATCGCGGGCAGGTGAAGAAAGAAGGGTGTCACACATGAATTTACTAATTTGCCCCTCCCTACTCTCTTTCGTTTATTTTTGGACTAGGCTTATTCATATCCGATACCGTTAGTCTAATTCATAACCCGAATTCTAAATCCAAATCGATAATATAACATTTCATTGATTACTTGTTTCGAAATACTGCTAGATTCGATTTAATAAACATCGAACTATATTTATGGTTGACAACCTAATCGTAGTCAGGTTCCTAATCGATTTGATACTCGTTAATAACCATTAATAGCGCTTATTAGAAATCATTGAGGGATTTTCAAAACTAATAATAATAATATTATTACCGGCGACAAAAATATTCTTTTTAGTAAAAGCATCGCTCACATAAGCATGTCAATAATTAATTTAACTCGTATCGTTAAATAAAATAGTTTTTTATAATGTAAAAAGGCGTTACGAACAGCTTGACAGAAAACAAGGTACGTGGGCTTTACAATAACAAAGTCCAACTGAAACACAATCTTTAAGACAAGTTTAAACTGGAACTGATTCATTTCAACTAAATCACAAATCATGGCCTTGCACTAATTCGAGTCCCTAATCCCATGCTCGTACACTTCACCTAAAAACAAAATATTTTACAAAAATGAGATAAATTCAATAACAACCACCCCTAACAATCAAAAGACACACACAAATTCATTTCAAACCATTTTAGGGGTGGGGAACTACAAGTAGATCATGCCTATACATTCTTAGCTGGAGCATG
>JAKOGI010003402.1:0-2500 GCA_029747015.1 Carnegiea gigantea | reverse complement strand
CAATGAGCCACACACAGCCATGCAATCCACACGATTGAAGTAATCACGACCCAGACTCCCTCATGACATGGCAACCGACCACAGGTCCTCAAACCACCCATAATTCTACCTCAAACCATCTAACTACCATCTCGGTTTCAATTTCACAATTTAGTATTCTAATCATCATGACATACTGAAAGGCGATACGTAAGCTTACGTAACTTACCAATGCTTAACTTACCAAACAAACAAATAGTAATTAGCAGTGCTCTACAACCAACGGTTATAACCATACACACATATATATATATAGACATTCATATGGTCTTAACTTGAAAAGGATGTTCAGTAAGCTAAGTTAAACTAACTAAGCATGAAACACAGTTACATTCATATATTGCAGTTAAAGGGTAAACACGCTCATTTCGTCATTCAAATATTAATTCCAAAGCTATTTCACAAGCATAATTCAACTAAATAGACAAGTATCGATTCGAAACGTTCATTCATTATTTCGAAGTTACATTTCAAGCCAAATCAAGCCATTTAAGCATAATATGATTCTAGACGTTTGTTTATTACATCAAAGTCATTATTCGAATCTAAATAACCACTTAAACATAATACGAATCAAGGCATTCGTTTATTACATCGAAGTTACTATTTGAACCTAATTGAGTCATTTAAGCATATTACGATTCTGGGCATTCATTTATTATATCGAAGTTACTACTCCCACCTAATTAAGCCATTTAAGCATATTACGATTCTAGGCATTCGTTTATTATATCGAAGTTACTATTCGAACCTAATTGAGTCATTTAAACATAATACGATTCAAGGCATTCGTTTATTAGATCGAAGTTGCTATTCAAGCCTAATGAGGGCATTTAAACATAATTTAACTATATGGAGAGGCATCGATTTGAAGTATTAACATGTTAATACAAAGCTACTAATTAGGCATGAAGCAACTCACTATTTAAGCATTGATTCTAAATGCTTACATAGCATTTCGAAGCTACTATTTAGGTATGAATCAAATAATTATACGAGTATCAATTCAAAATATTTTTAGGTCGCTTCCAAAGTTACTTTTAAATATGAACCAAGCCACTTAGCATGCATCGAATATAGACATTCTTAATTCATTTCGAAGTCGTTTACAAGCATGAATTAGTTAACTTATCGGACATCGTTTCGAAGTATTCATACATTATTTCGAAGCTACTTCTAAGCATGTATTATCTAAACTAACATATATTGATTCAAAGCCACTTTCTAGTATTAATCAACTAAACTAACATTTAACAATTTGAAGTCATTTTCAGGCATAAACTAACTAATCTTAACATGCAGCGCAACTTAAAGGTTAAAACCATTTCGAAACTACTAATACTTAGGAGGTAAGAAACACCCACCTGGACTCCAAGCTAAAGGCTCGAATCCAAAGTTGCCGGCTTGACTCTAGGGCTCGAACGACTCCCATTTCCTTGGTTCTTGCTCACCCTTGCATGAACGGACCCCCAAACCGTGCCCAATTTGCCCAAGTCGAACCCTAATTTCAATCCAAACTCTCACTCACTGACTTGATGCTTGAAGTTGCAATTTTAAGCTCGATTTAGAGGGAATTTAAGGTAATTAGAAACGGGATTGCATGGCTGAACTTTGGCTCGCGTCTGGGGCTTGAATCGTAGCCTAACTGAACCAGAAACGTGGCGAATTCCTCAAATTTTTGCCCAGATTTTGTAGCTAAAGGTTTGTTTGATGATAAGGAGGCGAAATCCAGGGATTTTCGAGCTGAGAGCACTGAAAATTGGGGGTTTTGGGAGCTTGGTGGTCGCACATGGTGATGGAGGAGGAAGAAGATGCAGAGTAGTAGGAGAGATAGGGGGTCAGGTTTTCACGTGGGAATGAAGAAGAAAGGGCCCAGGCACGCCATTTTACAAAAATTTCCTTCCTGTTTTTCTTCTGTGCTAAGTCGTTCAATAAATAGCACTGCTAGTCTGATTTCGTAATTCATACACTAAACTCAAATCGACAATGCGACCTTCTATCGACTATTCGTACCCAAATACATGAAGGTTTGAGTTATTAAATATCGAAACTAATTCTAAGGTAAATCACCTAATCGCATTCGGGAAACGACTAAATAAATCGAATAACGACAAAATAAAACTATCCATATAATTTAAGGGCACAAATAGCGCAAATTAACTTTAAAATCAATAATAGCAATAGTAATTCTCTTTAATAAAATTATCGTTCACATAAGTGCAGCAGTAACAATTTAACTCACATAGTTTAAAAAAAAAAAAAACCATTTTATAAAATAAAAGGTAAAACAGCCAGTTCAACTAAAAAATAAAAGAGGCAGGTCATATAGCACATGTATATATACATATATGTATATGTACATATACATATATCAATATGTGCAAGTATATATATGAATGTGAGTATATATACATATATATATATATATATGGAAATGTATATATATGTACATATATATATA
>JAKOGI010003401.1:0-55174 GCA_029747015.1 Carnegiea gigantea | reverse complement strand
ATATATATATATATATATATATGTATGTATATATATGTATGTATGTATGTATATATGTATGTGTGTATGTATATATGTATATAGAGCAGGCTTAGGCCTTTTCCTCATAATGTTCTTTTGATCTCCAAGTATCTTTCCAAGGATTAAACCCATTCTAGGTAGAGATCCGTGTTCAGGTTGCCTTCAAACTTAGGAGGATCAAATTTTGTGTCCCTCGAGTCATCGGTGGGCTGCATGGGGGTTCTCCTTCTCCTCATTTAAGAGTCGTCAGCTTGAGAAGAAGATGACTGAGTGGAAGGGGAGTTTTCCCTTTTAGAGCCACTGTTTCTTCTCCTTCCTCCTCTAAGACCATCCCTTAAGCTAGCCAAAACTTCCTCTAATCTGGTGGTTATGGTGGCAACCTCCATGGTAATGTTTAGAAGTGTTATTGGAGTTAGTATATGGTATTTCCTCTACCCAACTCATGGGCTTGTTCCAACCTAGGTCGTCTAGGGACTCTTGGTGGGGGAGCATTGCTTTCTTCCTCCCTGGACATGGATGGATTTACTAGGGATTCTTTTATAGTGCTTGGTTCTTTTGTAGCTGACTCTGTGTTCTAGGATGAGTAGGGCTCTTTTTACCTTAGAAAACATGGAAATGGAGTAGAATCAGATTATAAGACCAATGAAATAGTAAATAAATACTCATCAAGTTATACTCTGATACCACGTTAATTCATGAACGTAAGCAAAACTCAAGTAATGTACCTTTTGCAATGGGTAATGAGCTTGAATTAGGAGAAACAATGGAGTCATGAATAGAATAAGAGATATGCAGGGGATAAAGACAACGCCACCACCCAAGCTAAAAAGGATTCCACCCTCTAAACTCTAAAGACAATGCCACCAAGTTTAGATTAAAGGAAACCACTCAATTTTAGTAATCAAACATATTATTCAAATTGAGATTTAAGGAGATGTGTTTGAAACACGAATCAAAGATTTTCATTCATGGAAATTTGCCTACAATAAGCAATCAAGGAGGCTTATATACGCATTCATTCTTGCAGCCAAGCAAGAAGGCACGTTCCTTATTGATCAAGAAACCTCTAAACAAGCTTAACTTAACCAAATTACAAAGCTAACTTAACATAAGCTAATTACAAATATGAGTCTAGTAAACACATACCGTTAGACTAAACTTAAGCTTGAACATATTTAGTTAACGCTAAGTAAGCCACTTGCACATGGGAGAGAGAGAAAATATATGCTTCTACTGTGTACTTTTCAGCTAGCCAATCATAACGCAATTAGACCTTTCTCTTTCATGCCATTGGCCAACTTGACTTCTAGAGTTGCAAAAGGTGTCATGGTTATGTTCCTGGTCATCTAGCGTTCCAAGGAACCAAATAAGCCGATCACAAAACCCACCCTAGTAGGGAGAACAATATAAAGTCAAAATAGTTCAATTAGGCCTAGTTAACCTGGTTTCGCACTGAAAATGATCATTGATTTAAAATTGATTTTAATGCATGGTTGGATTTCGTAGGATGTTAATAAACACCCCAAATAGAAAAATCAGCCCTAAATTATGTTTAGGTAAGAGAATCAGCCAAAAAACTCATAATGGGTTAGAATAGAGCCCAAACTACAATAGCCAATTGAGCGTACCTAAAACCCTATGAAGAACTTGACTTGGCCATGATTTCTTTACATGGCTTGGTGCCTTAGGATGTTTGCTATCATCTTGAGAAAAAAAAATATTGGTCCTAAATTAGGTTTTAGGTGGTGATCTCACTTCATCTTCTAAGACGGGCAGAATAGAACCATTTCTACATATCTTGTCACTTTGGACTAGAGCTGTCAAAATCTGACCCGACACGATAACCCGACTTGAACCTGACCTGAATTTACTGAGAGATATACGAACCCAACTCGAACCGAACCGATTTCGACCCGAAGTCGACACGATTTGACCGTTTAGTGTGAAAACTTGTTATTTTTCAATTTTGAGCAAATCTAAGCCATTTTCAAGGCCAACACGAAATTAACTCGTTTATTAAATGGGTCGACCTGACCCAACCCGTTTGACAGCCCTACTTTGGACCAATGTAGCAAAATGTCTAATACTTAGGCCAAAATTGAGTGTTCCATGTAAAAGTGGACACCCTAAGGATTCAACAAAGTAGGATGCATCCAAAGGATGATTAGGATCACCCATAATATCTAAAACTATGCTCAGTTATGGACTAGTAAGGGAGAACAAGGCCTGAATCCATGACGCTTGGATTTGGTTACCTTGATCTCCTCTAGCTTGGACTTTATCTGGATTAAGGGAGCCTTCTTGCCCAGCATCATAAAGCCATGGTAACCATATTAACCAAATTTGTTTGCCTCTACACTAAGGTAGCCCGCTGGAGAAGCTTGACTAATATGTGCTTGCTACAAAGGTAGTATAAGGTAGAGCATGTAAGTAAAGGATGAATTATTATCTCCATTGCTAAAAATTTTATATAATGGTCCATTGAACCTTTAAAATTTTAAAACTGGAGAGAATAATCAAAATACTCGTCCCTTAAAGTAGCTAGATGTGATCAAATCACTAAGAGAAGGGTATTTTGATCATTTTCCCAGTTTACTAATCTTTGAAAGTTCAATTGCCCCGTATGTCAATTCTTAATAATCATGGTTCCAAATGTTATTGCATCAAAGTTCAATGACCATTATGTGAGTAAAGTATGAATTATTATATCACTATAACTCCTTTGAAAAATTTGATCCTCTATCAAATGTTACTGAAAAGAAGTATCTTATAGATAATGTGTTAGACATGACTCTCCATAACAAACAAATCACTTACAGTAAGTGAAGCCTGATATTAGGAGAAAACTTTTTTACACATGCCCAAGAAATGAATATAGGGTTGCTTCATTAAAAGGATTTCATTAAAAATATGATGTCTATTGAATCCCATATCAAACAATTTACCAAGCATATATCAGTCAAGCATCTCCAATGTATCTTCTGTTCGCCACCTTAGTGTCTTCGTCAAAGACGAGTGAGAGAGAAATGAATTTGATCAATAAGGTTACCCATAAGTTTAGATATCCTAGGAGAGGGGCTTCAAATTATAATTCATGCTTTATGGAGACATGAAGATAGATTAGTCCCTTTGTATAATGCTCCAACCCTTCCCTTGCTCGCGGATAATTACTTATGACAACTTCTAGGATCGACAACTAATCTCACAAATCAACACAAAGATTTTCAACGTGCTTTGTAACCACTCACGCTTTATCTGGGTAAACTTCTTAAGAGTTCACCAATCTTAAGATTTCTTCACAACAAGCATGCTTGACTGCAGAATTCTTAAGAGTGAGTTCCTCGAAAAGGAAGTTGCACTTTTAGTGATCTAAGTAGTCATGTTAAAAACTTTGAGCCACACTACTCAGCACTCCTAAGGTATTATAATCACCCCACTGGAAGAGCAGAACATCCTCATTGTGCCTCGCAAATCGATCAACTTACATGTCTTCAAGACCGCCGGTTCATCTTAATCTCTTTTGCCTTGCTATTGAGTGCCTAGTATCATGGATTGATAGTTCACTCCAATTCAAACCCGTAACGCTTGCAAACTCATTTGGAGCCCTTCCTTAGTTTGCTAGTAAGCCTTAGTGATACTTGAGTTAGACTTAGGAGAAACTAAGCAAGCACACACACACACACACACCCTCAAAGAGAACTTAAACAGAAAGTGAACACAAGAAAGTTTGGGAGAATGCCTTATATTGCACTTGGAACGCTTTCAATGGCTTTGAATGGCTTGGTGTACAATGAGCCCCCTTGGCGTAGATATACACATCCACCTCCTCAATGCACGATGAAAATCTATTTGATCCTACGGCTATTATTACACATCTAGAACATTCTATACAAGTATCCTAAATACTACACAAGTGTAGAATAGTGTAGAACATTCTAAAATATTATAGTACAACCTAGAAGATCCAAGAATACTTGAAAAGGCCTAGACACTCTAAAAGGTTATAAAACAATTTAGAATATTCTAGAACGCTTCACAAGGTTCAAGAACATTCTAGAACGTTCTAACGTATTCTAGAATGTTCTAGAGCATTCTGGATGATCCCTGGACATTCTGCAAGTCTCCATAAACTCTATCCAAGACACTAGGGTTTTTCTGTCTACTGACGCAACTAAAAGTCACTCGTTGGTTCTAATACAATCTTTAACATCCGACCCCTTCTTGGTTCGCAGACGGTCACCGCTAACAGTTTCAAGAGTCAATAGTGGCGTCGCAAATTGCCATATATCTTTCCAACATGATTCGTCCTCACTCACATGCTATTTGAGAAAACTTATTCAAAGGTCACACGCCCTAAGGTTGCTCCATATTAAGCACACTTAATTGTAAAGTTCTTTAAATTGGACTTCCCAAAAAAAGTGAACATTTTGATGATAAAAATAGTCATGTTAGATATTTTAAACTTCACTTTTAAGTTTTAATCATAAATAAGATGTTACTCTGACTACCTAAAAATCTCTTTAGCTGAGGTATTGGATCTCCTGTGGATTATGTAAAAGAGGGATAATAATTTAATTTTTTTGATCAATTGATGATTCTAATTTTTGAAACAGTAACAATTTATAATTTTTGTTTTTATTTCTTGGTTAAAGTTGTGGTCCAGCTGGACACCAAAGCCAACTTAATTCCAATTGATTCGCCGACTACTCTCTCCTCTTCGCTCAACCTCCCTCTCTCCCATCTCTTTTCGTCAATTATTGGCCTCTCTCTCTCTCTCTCTCTCTCTCTCTCTCTGTGCATCTCCTCCAATCACACATCACATCACACATCACATGACGCAAACACTTTCCGAAGTGAAAGTGAAGAAGAGAGAAAACAAATACAAATATTTAAGTGAGATAAGCAATCGGGCGAGCAAGACAAAAAATTACCCAAAAACAAAAACAGAAGCAACAAATTCTGTTTCTTCACGTCTCTTTTCTTCTTCCTCTGGGTGATCACTGCTTTCTTATTGGAGTTTCGCGTCTGTATTCGTGGAGACATTCTTCATTCATATATGCAAACGCTCTTCCCTGACCCAGACCCATCTCTGTTCTTCAAACACTTCCCATATTTCATTTCTCACTTAGTTCACCAGCTTCGACTCCGTTGACCCTTTTGGTATTTGCTCTTCTCCATTTTCTCAATGTTTCGGTTTGCATAATTTGTAATGCGATTGTCGTTTGTGATTGTTAAATTGGGAAATTTTGGCCTTTTCTGGTTCCTGCAATTTGGGTTGAATGAAATTTCTGCTTTTTGTTGGTGAGATTGTTTTCTGGCAATTCCTGCTTCGTGGTCTCAATTGTTGGTTTTTCTGGTTTTTTGGGTGTTTAGGTTTCAATGGATTGGTATGAGTAGTTTAGTTTGTAACGGCAAAATAACTTTGGTTTTTGAGACAAGAAGGTTATTACGAGTTATTGATCTTTGGGTTTGGGAGATTAAATTTTATTTGACAAGGGTTTTGGAGTTATTTATCTATTATAATGTTCAAGGCTGTCAGTCGATGGTTTCAGCCACTTCTTAGTGGGAATCGAAGAAGCTTGTCCTGCTAGGGTTGTCTAAGTTATCTTATTTTTTCTTTTTCTTATTTTGACTTGACCATATGGTTGCCTTATGTCCGAATTTGCATGTTCTGGTTCAAATGGCGTCTCTTCCTATAGATTTGAGGTGTCTTCTTCTGCCGTTTGGCTGTGTAGATATATAAAAACACATGATTTAGGAAATCAATTACTTATTCTCTTATGTTCTGTTTGGACCTAGAAAAATTTGATGGAATGAAAAAAATTTAAGAAAGCAATTTTTTTTCTTGTGTTTGATTTAGAGAAAATTATAAAGAAAAAAATATAGAGGAAAGTTAGGTGGAAAAATTATTAGAAACAAGTGGTAAAATTTTTTTCATAAAATTGTAAGGAAAGTTTGAGGAAAGTTCTCAACTTTTTTTAACCTCACATTACTTAGATGACATCAACATGATTTCAGTACTTTATTGACATTCAAAATTTTCATCCAAATTTTTATATTTTTTCTTAAATTTAAACAAGGAAAAATAACTCATTTTCTCTTTATTTTTTTCCCTTTACTTTCTTTTCCTTCTTTTTTTTTTTTATCAAATTTTCTAAGGATCAAACAGAACTTTAGGAAAAAAGGAAGGAAAAAAGAACGAATTAGCATTGTCTGCACGTAAATTAGTTATTATTTTTGTCCGATTACTTGGATTGCGCCCCATAGCTTTCCGCGTTATTTGTGATGTATAAGAGCATCTCAAATGCATTCCACGCGTTCCAAGTTTGGGGCCCACAAATCCAAAAAACATGGCCCGCATACCTTCTGGACCAGGCAGAACAGGTGACGCCTTGCGGGGAGGAACTGTCTGCAGTTCCCCTCTTCGTTCCAATTTTTTTGTCCTTTTGTCCTTTTTTGTTTTTTCTTTTTTTAAAAAATACTATTTAGTTGATTAAAAAAAACGATTGTATGTCATGAAGTGGTTCATGATAAATATTTTATTGGGTGTTCCAAAATAGAGTTTCATGGGTTGGAGGAGTAAAAGAATATGAGTTCCAAGAAATAGAATTTTAGCTGAAGTTGCATAGTAGAGTTTCAAAATTTGGAATTTGGGTTGGGAATTCTCTAACATCACCCAACACGCCAAAATGTGGGTGCATGTCAAGAATTTCTGTTAATATGAGATTAACTGATTGGTAAAAGCCTCCTTCCTAGTCTTTGCAATGTTGTATCCTAGTCTTTGGTCCTTCTAGCACTGTGCTCAGTTTTGTCTAAATGGCAAATGGTTTTTATTTTGTAAGAAAGTGCGGATGGTATGCTTTGATTAGCGAATTGTCATTCATGGAGATTGTGGATGTCAGTTTGGTGCATAGTTGCTAGGGACGCGGTATGCTCGGCACAGGGGACAAATTAGGGTACGTGATTTGCTACTTAGTGGAGAATCCGGTACGCGAAGATCGTTATTAGTACATCTAGTCCGCCAATTCAAAACTTCACGTATTGTAGACACTCACAAAATGATTTAATTATATAGGTTCTCTTCCCCCCCCCCCCTTCTCCACATGAGGTATCATTTGCATATTAATCCCTATTTCTTTCGGCAAATTATTACATTCTCTTAGAGCATGTACGCCTATTGCCACATATATATACTTTTTTCAATGTGTATTTGTCATATGAGCGTTATTCATATATATATTTTGCTCACGTAGCTTCCGGGAGTATATACTCTCGGGTATATGATATAGATTTTGTTTTTCTCTGTCCCTTTCTCTATCCTTTCCGTTTTGCTTTGTAAAAAGCTTGCCCATTCATAGTAACCTCAAAAATCCTTCCATTTTCTTCAGAATTTGGCCTATGAATTATGAAAATATGCAACGCCACTGTGATAGAAGATGAGTTTGCTGAATACACCATATTTGCCAATTGGTACACTAAATATCGCATACTGGTTCGGGTGAATCGGTTTGCAATGCGTTGGGGGGTTGAGAGAATATGATACTTTTTAGTCTTGTTGTCTTTGTTTCTCTTTCTTTTCCCCCTTTCCCCCCTTTTTTTTTGAGGGGTGGGGGGGGGGGGGGCTGGTTTGCAGGCAGCTTTGTGACTTTACTTCTGAAACATTAACATTCGGGGAACTTATAACACTAATTAGCCTCCCTAATTTGATCAAGTTGTTTTGACTATCAATGTTGCTATTTAACGGTTTCTCTTATCTGGCAGATAGTGATGTGATGGGCCATAGCACTGAAGATTCCATTTTAGGTAGATGTTGGAAAAATTTACCATGTTTAACTGCATTCAGACTGGAAGTTTGTTTAGTGCTTACACTATGTGGATCATTGTGGTAGGCCCATTGAAGATTCCACTGGCTAGTAAATCTAAAGAAACAGGAATTGGTGCTTGGAAGTTCCAAGCTGGCTGTGCTATGTATCATGCCTCAAGCGATGCTCCCTTATTTTTCAGCTCGTTGCCTGTTCTTCCTCATGAGAAGTGTATGGTTATCTACTCAAGTAAGAAATGAATATATTTGTGCTCTCTGTTTACGTGTTCTGACCTTTCTTGTACTGTTGTGCAGTGACGATAAATGTTAATGCTAATGGTCATCAATCTGTTGATGATGCTGTAGCCAATTTAGATAAGTTGGACCCTGATGTAGAGGAGAATGATCCATTACATGATGTTGTAAACCGTACCGTTGGTTTTGTGCTACCTGGTGTTGAGGATGAGCTGTTTGCTGATATAGCTAATGGTTATGATTTTCCTACAATAGCCAATCAGTTGGATGATTTGGAAGAGAGTGATTTTTTTGGAGGTATGGAGTTGGAGAATGATGTGCAGGAGAGCTTGACCATGGGTATGTCCAAGGTTAATCTCTCTGAGGGCATGGTTGGTAATGGCATGATTCATTATGGCACTCCAAATGGTGTGGGAACTGTAGCAGGAGAGCATCCCTTAGGGGAGCATCCTTCACGAACCCTATTTGTTCGTAATATTAATAGCAATGTTGAGGATTCTGAACTGAGGAGCCTTTTTCAGGTAATTCAGATATGCTTGGCTGTTACAACTACATCTACTGGTATTTTCAGTAAATTGATGTTGTCTATACTTTGATTGAGCTTATATTTGCTTTACACTCATATATGTATTATTACCGAGTGTGAAGTCCATTTATGAACAATGATTGACTTGAACTTGCTGGATATGTGTAATCTGGTGTATAGAATCAATTACAACAACAACAACAACTCCCAGTGTGGGTCCCGCTTTCGCGGGGTCTGGGGAGATCCAGCTGTGGGCAACCTTACCTCTACCGGTATTCCTACCCATAGAGAGGTTGATTCCTAACTGTATAGAATCAATTAAATGACCAATAATTATTTGATCATAAATTAGTCATGTATCTTTTGGGCTGGCCAGTATGAACTTGAAATTCTTTCAATAGATGAATGTGTGTAATAAGGGAAATAAGAATTCTTGAGTGCTATGTATACATGCCTTTGCTTTCTGCATGAATGTATAAATGGTCGTAGTAACATCTTTGAAGAAAGACCTTAGCAATATGGCCTGCTGTTCACTGCCAGGATACTCTTGTTATCTGGGAAAAGTATGTGACATAATGTTGTCTGCACAGAATGTGAAAGATGATAAGCAGTAAAGAGTAGAAACTTAAATTGATATGTTACAACTTCAAGTCGATTGCTACATATGTAATGATGACTTCCATCAGTGGATTCTCATTTTTAAAGTTTCTGGATCTCTTGCCGAAAGCTTCATACAATTTGCAATGTGTCTTTCTAGCTAGGCTGTTATCTTGTTATTTCTGCTTATGTATGCCATTTCTTGGCAACAGTGCCTGCTGCTCTATGCCTGCTGCATATGCTAGGATTCTAACTGATTGAATTTACTTATCTTCTTCTTGTGGTGGTTATTTTTTGTGAATTTGTATTTTCCTAGCATTGTATTCTTCTAAATTTGCATAGTGCATGCATTCCTTTCCTTTCGATGTTCATAATTTTGGATAATGCCTTCTATTTGCAGCAATATGGAGACATAAGAACTCTGTATACTGCATGCAAGCATAGAGGCTTTGTGATGATATCTTATTATGATATTCGTGATGCGCGAGCAGCCATGCGGGCATTACAAAATAAGCCCTTGAGGCGAAGGAAACTTGATATTCATTTTTCAATTCCCAAGGTTCATTTTCTTAAGTTTATTTTATTTTATTTTATTTTATTTTATTGGTTTGGGTGGTTGTTCATTAATGGCTTTAATTTTTAATCCATTTTCTTGTGATCCACCTTCCAGGATAACCCCACAGAGAAGGATATCAATCAGGGAACCCTTGTGGTCTTTAATCTAGATCCTTCAGTTTCAAATGAAGAACTTCGTGCAATATTTGGGGCTTATGGAGAGGTCAAAGAGGTGATAAATTCTACTTCAACTGGTGTTTTGAGTTTATGTTTGGACGTTTTGCTTTCTAACATTTGTTGTCTTCATGCTTTGAGACAGATAAGGGAGACACCACGTAAGAAGCACCATAAATTCGTTGAGTTTTATGATGTTCGATCAGCAGAAGCAGCACTCAGGGCGTTGAACAGGAGTGACATAGCTGGAAAACGTATAAAACTTGAACCTAGTCGCCCTGGTGGTACACGTAGAAAGTGAGTAATAGCCCACTTTTCTCATGGTTTCAAGTGTGTATTTTGTTTTCTCCCAGCTCAGAGTGCCGTTTCCCTTGCTGAATGCTTGCTTGTTTCTGTAATTTTTGGCTTTCGTGCTGTCATGTTATTACATGGTAGATATTTGCAGATTAATGTTCAGTGTCCAAGAGATTCTTGTCATGTTCATTGAGTTTTGAAAATATTTAAAACATTATGATGTAATTTTTTATACTATGTAATATGAATTCAGCTTATCAGCTACCAGATTTAGGGTTCTTTCTTAAGGTTTAGTCTTCTTAAGGTTCTTTCTAAAAACATTATGATGGAGTTTTTTATACTATGCAATATGAATTCAGCTTGTCAGTTACCAGATTTAGGGTTCCTTCGTAAGGTTTAGTCATCTTCATTTCCCACTTGGCAGTAAATTAGGGATTTCTGTTCGTTTTTGGTCAGTATTTATTGTGTTCCAAACTTCCAATGTGATCATGCATAAAGTATAATCATTGTAATATTGATCTAGCATTCCCCAGTATTCTTGAGGCGTGAGTATCTGATTTTGAGCAAACCTGACCTCAGTGGCTACTGGCTTGTTTAGTTTGGATGTAATTGACCTTCGATGGAATCAAGCCTTTAATTATGTTTCCATTATTACATTTGGTTGTATGAGAGATTGAGAGTATTTTAATCAAACGATCACCTTGTAAGCATGATGATCACAATATTTATATAAGCTTGTTTGCATTACGTTGCCATTATATCACATCCAACTAAGTGCGTGTGTTTATTGGTTGGAATTCTTTCTCCCAGAGAATGAAGAGAAGTTGGGGACACTGGGGAATTTTCTTACATGTCTGTTCACTTTTGCCTTTTGGATGGTGTTTGCTATGTGGGAATTCAATTTGCAGGGCTTTAAAAGTGGGATTGAGAATTCGTCTCTGGGAATGGGAATTTATTCAAGAATTCCAAACCCCTTGTTCGGTATGTGGGAGTTAGAATTGGGAATGAAATGGCAAACTTACTAATATATATATATACCTAAATATAGTTATGTGACTTAGTAATTTATTTGCTTTGCTCCTTACCCTTGGTTGGGGTGATTTGATTGATTTTGTTTTTCTCAGTGTTAAATCTAGTTACTTACGAGCAGTGTATGTGTCTATGTTGTAGCCTTTGGATTGGAGGTTTTATTGTCATGGCTTTGCTCAAAAAAGTACCATGTAGATACTGGTACTAGTTAAGGCGCTGGACCCTTTAATAATGGAGATATTGGCATATGAGAAGATTATGAAGATCAGTAGAAGATGTTAAAGGATTATGACTGCAATGTTGCTGTTAGAGTTAGCAGGTGTGGCGTTGGTAAAGTTGCCTAAGTACCTAAATAGAGGCCACATCTCTCATGAGATCACTCTTTTTTTTTGGGGGGTTGGGGGGGGGGGGGGGGAAGGAAATGGGAGAAAGGGAGAGCTCTCCTATGCCTTTTGTGGGTTTTAAGCCTGCACCTCCTTGATGGAAGGCGGGACAAGTCCCACAAGTCTACCCCTGTGGTGGCAACCATGTTGGGTGGTTGTCATTGCCTGATGCTGTCATTCAAGAAGTTTATGGTGATTGTCAACATCCCCCCCCCCCGGGGGGGGGGGGGGGGGGCCCAATCACCAAAGCCCAAAAAAGGGTAAAATGTTTGCAACTCTTCAACTTCGGGTTAGTCTTTATTTGGCATTGGTTGCCCCCCCCCCCCGGGCCTCCCTGCATCTTGATAGCTGAAAAATAATTTCTGCCTATGAAGTCACCTTTGTTTATATATGATGAGATTTGATAGTCTAAGGTTGGATTTTTGATTTTTTTTTTTTTTTTTTTGGGTTCGCTGCCTTTACCTTTGCCATAATAAAGTTCATGGTTTATTACAATCTCCAAATGAGACTACTGAGTTCTGGTTTTGCTCTGCAATGCCAGTCTGATGTTGCAAATGAATCAAGATCTAGAGCATGATGAATCCCGGTTTCAGCATCATGTTGGTTCTCCAGTGACCAACTCCCCTCCGGGTACTTTCATGCTAGCCTCCTATCCCTATGTTCCATTGTGTACCATAGCGCTCCTGATATTTGGACGCTCTATTTGTTGAAATAAGATGGATCCCTATTGATGTCAGGTAATTGGATGCAGTTCAGCAGCCCTGTAGAACACGGATCCATGCACACTTTTAGCAGATCCCCTGCAATTAGGACAATGAGCCCTATGACCAGTAGCCATCTTCCTGGATTGGCATCACTACTGCATTCTCAAGTTTCAAGCTCACCAAAACTTGCACCCATTGGCAAGGATCTCGGGAGGGGGAGCCTTGTTGACAGTATGCTTGCTAATGCAAATTCTGAACATAGAGCTAATCAACAGCATCCTCATTCATTTCCAGAGTTGAAGTTAGGAAGCCAGTTACCTGGCACACTGTCATCATTTGCTGCATCAACATCAAGTGGATCTGCCATTGAGACATTGTCTGGTCCCCAGTTTCTTTGGGGAAGTCCCACTACATATTCGGACGGTTCTAAGATGACGGCATGGAGAAGCCCGTCAGTGGGGCATCGCCTGATATCTAATGGGAATCAGCCTGGTTTTCCATATCCTAGTCGACATGGCCACTTTGTCAGCTCAACCCAACATCATCATCAGCAGCAGGAGGTTGGATCTGCTCCATCTGCTGTTAATTTAGAAAGGCACTTTGGCTTCTTCGCAGGATCACCAGACACATCATATATTAACCCTGGCGGCTTTGGAGGCATACATCTAGGTCCTAAAAATGGTAGCTACATGATGAATGTGGGTCCTCGAGCTGCAATGCATGCTACCATTGCAGGAAACATATCTGAAAATAACTCCCCTAGTTTCAGAATGATGCCTTCACCAAGTCTGAGCCCTGTCTTCCTTAATGGTCCATATCCTGGCCTTGGGGCAAGTTCGGAGTCTGATCGTGGCCGTAGTCGACGGGTTGAAAACACAAATCAAGCTGATAGCAAAAAGCTGTTTGAGCTAGACTTGGAGAAGATTGCCCGTGGTGAAGATAAACGGACGACATTGATGATTAAGAATATACCAAACAAGTATGGATGTTTTTTCCAAACCCCCCCCCCCCCAAAAAAAAAAAGAAAGAAAAATATTTGATACTTTAAAAAAAAATGGCTTGGTCACTTGACTGGTTACCTTACCTGCTTTCTAGGTATACGTCAAAGATGTTGTTGGCTGTTATTGATGAAAATCACAAGGGCACTTATGATTTTCTTTATCTTCCTATAGATTTTAAGGTAACGTTGGCTTTTGTTAGGACTTAGTAAGCTTTGGTTCTTCCTCCTAAGCTAAATGCTATGCAATCCTCTCTCCGTGCAGAACAAGTGTAATGTGGGTTATGCGTTTATCAATATGCTGTCACCTTCGCATATAATCTCATTCTATGAGGTTGTACTTCTTTATCTGGCTAGTTTCCTCTTTTACTCTCAAGCAAAAGGCTATGATATGAGGTTTGATCATTATGTTTCCTGACCTTTTGATTCTTTCTTGTTACCCAGGCATTTGATGGGAAGAAGTGGGAAAAGTTCAACAGCGAGAAAGTTGCTTTGTTGGCATATGCTCGTATTCAGGGAAGAGCAGCCCTCATTGCCCACTTTCAGAATTCCAGTTTAATGAATGAAGATAAGCGTTGTCGGCCAATTTTGTTCCATTCTAAGAGTACTGAAGTTGGTGAGCAAGTGCGTCTCTTCTCTGCAATTTGAGCTGAAATATTATTTTTGAACCCTTCCAGGCACTCAATGGCTTTGTTCACCGTCTTTTGCAAATTTTCTTTTGATCCCTGAGATTCGTAAAACGAGACTCAGTTGCTCTGAAATTTTCATTTTATCCATAATTTCCAGGGCTAAAATTTTCATAGTAAACTAATGCTCCATGCCACACTGGTATGCATTTCTTGCTAGAAGCGGCACCAGCCTCCTGTGTTGGGCCTGCTCTAAGTTGGAAATCTTGAATCATTTACCACATGCCATATGTAGATCATCCAGGAGCATCTGCTTTCCAGTGTGAACATCCAAATACGCCAACCAAATGACTCAGAGTCGGATGAATCTTTGGGAAACATTGGAAAAGATGGCCTAGAAGAGAAATTCGACAGCCTATAGGAGCTATATTGGCATGGTGCAAGTGAACTGCTATGATGGCTGGCTAATGTTTGCTAACTTTCACACATACATCTCGAAAGTGTACAAAATAGGAGGCCGACAAACTAAGGGCAAAGACATTGCGGTGCTTGAATTATGTTCGCAATCTGGGTTCAGTCCTTTTTTGCTTGACGGCTCTGATACTGGCAGCTGAGGAGTCTTTGGCTAGAGATTGCACAGGAGTTAACTGGTGAATGTGTTTTTAATTTTAATTTTCAATTTTTTGTTATCAGTGGAAGGTGGCCTTAAGTTGTGAATAGTTTCTCTCGCCCCCCTTCTCTTCTTTTGATGTTGGGGTACCAAATTTTTTTGCAATATTCGAGTTGGATGACAAGGTGCATATATGGTATCCGTGACTCAGTTTTCTTGTGGTTCGGGTGTAACGTTTTTGAGGGTTTTGCTGCGAACTCTGGTTTTACACGGTCTGTACAGTTGGAACTGGGGAAGGACCAGTCATGGTACGGAACTACTGATAGAACTAATTTATTTCGTGCTTAAGTGCTATGGTTGCTTCAATATTCATTTATTGCCCGTTTGTTTATGGTGGTTATTTTTTCTTTTTTCTTTTCTTTTCTTTCCGGGTAGTATCTTGTTTGCTCATTGGGGCTTCTATGCACAGCTGATCCTGTGCACCAGTAATTGGGCAGTGCCGGAGTGGGGAAGGGGGCGTGCAGATTGGGTTAGGGCTAATGGATGTTCACCCGGCATGGTGACGAGGCACGAAGAACCTTATGCCTTGTGTTGATAAATATGAGTTAGGAAAATGGAAGGATTAGTAAAAGCTGTGAAAGATTGATAAAGTTGGGAAATTTTTTGGAATAATTGGATTAAAGATTGATAAAAATTGTGAAGGAATGATAACAATTGAGAAGAGTTGGTAAATTTTTTTTTTTAGTGGTGAAAATGAACAAAAAATGGTAAAGATTGATGAAGAATAAACACTAAAAATGATCAGGAAAGATTGAGAAGCTGAGAAATTTTTGGAATAATTAGTAATAATTGAGAAAGAATTAAAAAAAGATTGAGAAGACGTTGTAAACGCTTATTTATTCAAGAAAAGAGCAGTCCTTGCATGCAGGGATGAGAATTGTACCTAAACCTGAAAAATTTGCCCCCGAACTCACCACACATTTATATCGGATATAGGTAAAATTGGGAAAAAAAAAAAAGGTAGGGGATGGGTATGAGTATGGGTTCAAGTTCGGGTATGGGTTCGGGTTCGGGTATAGGCATCACCCGCCCTATACCTATACCTGTCTCGTACCGGAATTTTTTTGGAGGTAAAATAAATTATTGAGCAGAGTGTTGAGCTTTGAACGTTGGTAATTTGTTTAAAAAAAGGCCCCATACCCCAACCCATCTCCAACTATGGAATGCATTCATTTGTGTTACTCTTTATTATGCCGATACATGAAGTCACTTGACTAATGACTTACAAGCCTAAAATCCTAACTCATTTGCTATGTCCCGCGCTCCCTCATTTGCTGTGTCCTGTGCTCCCTCATTCTAGTCATTCCAGAATGCAATTTTTGTTCATGAGCTAAATATGAACTCTTGCACTTAATCGAATAGGTATTGTATTTCTTTTGAACATTCTTCCTAGTTGAATTTAGTTTTATGAATTTCTTTAGATAAAAGAAATTATCGTACCTGGTAGGTATTATACTTTAATATCTGTATATACCCGAATAAAACCCAAAAAACTCGATTGACATGGTATTATGATAGATTTTAAAAACCCGATAGGGATGGGTGTGGGTATAGGGATGGAAATGACTTTTGAAAATGGGTATAGGTGCAGGTATATAACTCCACCTGCCTCGTACCTGCCCCACGCCCATTCCTACCTGCATGGTCATGGTTAATGTGGTTTAGGCTTGTAGAGGGCAGGTGTCGTGGATGACTTCCGAGCCAATTTCACCTTGCGAGTGAGCTGTTCACGGCTCGAATGTTCTGCAGTGGACGCGGCTTACTGGCAAGTTGGGCTTTGGCTGCAGGGGCAAGCCGCTTGCTCCTTTTCCTTTGCATTGCTGGATTTTTTCTTCTAAGTTTTTGTCTTTGATTGGGCTTTGGATTGTGTGGTTTTTTTTTTTTTTTTTTTGGGTTGAAGAAAACCCCAATATGCAGAGATCGCGATGGGGTGGGAAGGAAAAGAGTATGAGAGAGAGGAGAAGAGGAAGAAGATGTGGCTGGAAGAGGAGGTAGATGGGTACATCTAGAGTTGGAAAAAGCTGACCCGACACGATTACCGACCCGAATCCGACACGACATTAAGTGGGTTTGGGTATAAATTTTCGACCCGTTTAATTAAATAGGTTGACATGTTCAATCCGTTTAATTAAATGGGTTAGGTTCAGGTTAAGATTCTCGACATGAAAAAGTACATATTTAACCCGTTTAATTAAATGAGTTAAATAACTCAACTCATTTTTCCATTTGTCATCTATCCATTTACTTTTATTAGATAATTAGGAGTATAAAAATTTTTAAAAATTGTGAATTATGACGAATCAGGGGAATTTTAAATAGTAATTATTTAATGTGATATGTAAACTTAATTTCTAACACTATAATTACGTATTAGTTGAAAATATTAAATGTGTAAATGGTTAATTAGGCGACTGAACTTGACTTGTTTATCTTAAACGGGTTAAGCGGGTCAACCCGTTTAAAAATTAAATTGGTACAGGTCAAGGTTTTTCAACCCGTTTAATAAACGGGTTAGGTTCAGGTCGAGAAATTTTCAACCCGTTTAAGTTCGACACGAACACGAATCCGACCCGACACGACACGACCTATTACCCAGCTCTAGGTACATCTGGACAAGTATACCTATATTTATTATTTTAGTGATACTTTTTACAACTTATTATTATCTCTCTTTATATATATTATATATATATATATTATATATATATATCTATATATCTATATATATATATATATATAATATATATATATATATATATATATATATATATATATAAACAAAACAAGGTCCTCTAGATTATTTACACTTGTTACTCTCATATAATTTCTAAGATAATTAATTGTTTTAAAATACAAGTTAGCTAATCATGTATGGTAGGTTTTCCTTCCAAAAGAAAGATTTACAAAGTTAATTAAAATTTAGAAGATTTTCTTTCCAACAAAAAAACGATAATGTTCAATTATGATAATTCATTACAAAATTGACTAAACAGTTAGCAATGCCTACAATTCTGAAATAGTTGTACTCAATTCACTTCACCTTTATGCCTCTGTTATCTATTTTCATAGCCTTTTAAAAATATAGAATTTAAAGCAATATTGTCATTTTGTCCCCTAGCTTTTTACATTTATTTTAAACTTGATTTCCAACTCACTAATTACCAATCTATTTTCTTAATTAATATACCAATCTATGTATTTAGAATTATCTTTCCATTTGGAACTAATATTTCTCCCCCCATCGAGATCCCTGTTCTTACTCCAATTTATGCCATATGAATGTTTAACAACCACCTAGCTAGCTTGTTTTTCAGTATTTCTCCATGACCATCATCTTTTCAAATAACATCATAGTAAAGAAATTTATCTTCCAACATCTTCTTCTCACAATTACCATGGGTCATATCAGTATGTGTTAAAAACAAATGTCAAAAGGTGACTCATTGTAAGACAACATAAAAATCAACATATGCATTGTGGAGCATGTGAGCACTTTTGCTAATTAAGGATCAAATATCACTGACACGCCAACTATTAAGTGTATCAAACACAAGTTTCATCCCCCTTCACATTTTAATATCTTTTTTTATTTTCTATTTGCTAAGATTTTTCAGAAAGTTAACTATATAAAGATATCATACAAAGGACATTAACTTATTAGAAATTGATAATATCGCAAATTTATTTATTTTTTACTTTGTAAAATGTTTGTTATACTTTAAAAATGGAAAAAATGACCCCTACTTTTTATGTATTCTATTCCAAAGTTTATTAAAAATATTCATAATTTCATTTGCTGCTATGAATTAATTACATATTTATTAAGGAAAATTATGGAGTAAATTTTAATTAGTCATATACTATTTGCATCACATTTAAGTACTACCACTACTATAGTTGAATATTTTCGTCTACATATTATTGTAGGAAGCTTCCAAATTAGGTTTCGTTTAATTACCGTGTATGTATTAATTAGTAAAATTATCAACATATTGAGCTTCCATTCAATCTCTTCAAGGACATTCTAGATTAAATTTTAAATTAACTACTTATCTTTACATATTATTGTTATGGTAACCTATATAAGAGACAAATATTTTTATTAAAATAAAAAAAATTTATTTTATTGTTATGGTACCTTATATAAGAGACAAATATTTTGATTAAAATAGAAAAATACATATTAATTGTTCTTAAAAAATAATTAAAGTCACCTTCACATAATCTGTGCAAACTAATTATTTCTTTTCTTTTTTCAAAGTATTACTTGGATGCTTAACAGGATTCATAAATTGTAAAATGTTTTTACCTTTCACATTTAAATAAAATAAAATTTCAAATAATCCTCACTAAAATTGATCATTTCTTAACTAATAAAACATTGAATAATAAGAAAATTTTAAGGTATTAGGTGTCATTTAATCATTGTGTATGATTAATTAGTCATATTATCACCGGATTTACGATTCCATTTCATTCTACAGTAAATTCTAAATTAACTATTTATCTTTGCATATGATTGTTATGATACCTCAAAAAAGTAAGACACATATCCTTCGACTAAAGTATGAAAAAATCGTAGTTTTAATACTCAAATCTAGGCATTAAATAAACAAAGAAATTATACTGTTTTTAAAAGATAATTGATATCTTAATTGAGTTTACAAACTGTAAGTTATTATTTCTTATTTTTTGTATTTTCTTGAGTGAATTCACAAATTGCAAGTTTTTTTTTTCATTTTACGTTAAATAAAATAAAATTTTAAATAATATTCTCTAAAAATGATCACTTCTTAACTACTAAAATATTAAAGAATTAGCAATTTTTTAAAGTGGTTATTTGTATAATAGGCAAGGTTATACAAAATACACGAAGCGTACTAACATTTTTCTTTTGATATACCTAACATTTATTGATAATACTTTAATCTTAGTTGTACTGTCTTAGACCTAAATCTTAAGACAATGGTTTACACTTTACACATATTATTTGCTATATAATAACATCATTAAGTGAAATAGGCACACATTATGAGAACATCTTCCACATCCAAAAAGATGGGGATGCAGCTCAAATGGCAAAGTGCTCGAGTTCGCGTGAACATGTTCAATGCCCCGCATCTTCAGTTTGGTTTTTGGACCATAGATATCTTATATGGGTGATGATAGTGTTTTGTTGCAAGACATTCTTAAATGTCTTGTCTTAACTCAATTAATATATTTCATAATTTGAAATTATCAAATTTTTAATAATTACAACTTATTATGAGTTGTAAAGATTTAATATCTATCGGTTGCGCTAATAAATACGAACTGACACGCTAATCGGATCAACCTCATCAGCGAAAGCATATCATATGTATGATTTTGTAAATGTGAAAAATTACGTATAAAATAATGATTACACAATTTATAAGTTTTGATATCCTTCCACTATTTAATCATACCATTTTTCCAATTTAATATATGATAATATGCATTTTAAGTGAAAATAAGACACTTAAAAAATATCTTGCAGCAAGACACTTATTATTTTGCAATCTTATATTTATCCTAAGACCTATAATAATTTACGAGCGATTAAAATATAGGATGCTTAGGGTATAATAGTAGTAGTAATAGTTGTTAGAGTATAAATGTATCAGAGTCTTGAACAATTCCCATATTAATTTATAGCACAAGCTAGAAGGAGCCTTAGTAGCCTTCACGCTTCAAGCTCAAAGGGTATTCGCGTGAGGGGCCATGTTAGAATATAAACATATTCCTGAACCTTCAACCATCGGCTTAAATTTTTAGTTGAAATGGTTATTCAAAGTAGAAGTAAAAACAATTAATAATAATAATAATAATAATAATAATAATAATAATAATAATGGATACTAAAAAGTCCATACTTTGAGGTGTTGGACAACAATATATCCATTTTTTCTTCGACCTCAACAGGCTAACCTTCCAGGATAGTTATTTGATCATACCCTAACGACTTTTCACGTTGTGACTTACTGGGTCACTTATATGTTGATATTATTTAACACATGTACAATTGGCGTTGGCAAAAAAATTGTTCAACTTGAATATTCGAATTTGTTCGATCTAAAAAATCGCACACAATCATGAATTTTCGTTGCAAAGAATAGTCCAGACACGCTATGTTTCATATTTTTATTGTCCGAATCTGATTTGATCCAAATTTAGACTTATCCAAATTGTCCGACCTAGAAAAATCAAATATCAAACGTCAATTTATTGTCTCAATTTTGACATTACTTAATTTGTCCAACTCAAATTCTCCGGGAACACTAAGTTTTACCAGTGCCATGTATGATGTTGGTTATAAACAACGTATACGACTTTCATTTTTTTTGCAATGCATATGTGCAACTTAAATTGCTGAAAAATTAGAAAAGGCGACAACGAGGTATTAATAAGTTACATGTGCATAAACGAAAAAGAATCGATTATTTATTACCACCATCTAACATGTGTTAAGAAATAATCACCACATAAACTTTATGATGAGTTACACAATGTCCAAGACTCAGTAATGATATACTAAAAGTAAATACCCTATAGCATTAGTGTGTTGGGATGGAAGAGAAAAATGGTATATCATGGTCCTAATGCTGCTAAATGTTGGTTTATTGATAAATTAACAATTAGCGACATTGCAGTATTCTTATGAATGTCAAAACTTTAACATGCACCAAAGAAAGATGTTTTTCGAATCCCTATGTGTAAGTACGGACACAAATACTCCTTCTATTGTTGAAATTTTTACAAGGCGCATGTTCTTTTCAACTTACAAGAAGTATTTATAAGTGCTTATTACTGAATCATGCTAAAAAATGTTGAATAATTGAAGAAAATATAACGAGATATTTTCAGTAAGTACTTAACAATGCTTAATTGTGCTGAATGATGTTCAATTGTGCTGAAAGTTACTGAATATTGATAATGATTACTTATGATACGTTGAAAAGAACATGTCCAAGGTGTAGTCAATCTACTCTTTCATACATAAGATACCTTAAAAAACAATTTGGCACTAATATGTAACTTTTTTGGCATGAACTTCAATTTTAACTTCTCTTGCAACAGCATGTGCACAAACTAGTATATATTAAAACAAAACAAACTTCTCTAGTTTTTTTACAAGTCATTCCCATAAAATTTCTAAAATAATTAATATCTTTTTAAATACAAGTTACCTAATTACGTATGAAAGGTTTTCCCTCCAAAAAAAGATTTTATAAAGTTACTTGCAATTTAGAAGATTTTCTTTCCAACACAAAAAAAGATAATGTTCAATTATAATAATTCATTATATTATATTACTGATATCACTACCAATATTATCAAAATAATGCCTGGTATCATAATGAAATAAATACATTGATTATAGAAACCTATTGTACATGTTTTGTTTCCATTTTCAATTTTCCCCTCTAAATTTTTATGTATGTCACTCCCACAAATTTCTAAAATAATTAATTTTATTAAAAGAATATAAGTTAGTTAATTATGCATAGAACATTTTCTTTCCTAAAAAAGATTTTATAATGTTAACTACAATTTGGAAGTTTTTCTTTCCAAGGGGAAAAATTACTGTTAAATTACAATAATTCATTATATTATATTATCCACACCTTTCCCAATATTACCAAAACAATGTATTATACTATAATAAAATAAATGCACAAATTATCGATAAATCTATTATGCATCTTTGGTTTTCAATTTACCCAAAATTTGGTAACTTGTGTGCAATATTGTAAATACACATAATCGTATACACATATTCTATATCTTACTATATGGATACAATTATTATTGTCAAGAAACAACAAAAGATATGAGATTTTCACTATATTTGAACATAAATATAAATATAAATAGAATATTATAGTTATTAGATGCAATATAGCCATGGTTACAAATCCTATATGTACAAGATGATAGTACCAACAAATTACCACCAAACACTATCAAGTTGCTTTCAATTTTCAGGGCACACAAATTCAAGCAATATTAATAGTTAACAATGGTAAGATTATCTTCCTTTTAATGTATGTTCTCATTTCTGATTTGTGAAAATGTACCACATTGTTTTAAATTTTCAAAGTATCAGAGTACAACAGAGTACTAATAATTTTTTGGTGGTAAGATTACCTTACTTTTAACATGAATAACTATTCATATTTATGGCCGTTAAAAAAACACATTTAATTATTAATTCTATTTCTAATTATTGGCGCTATTTAACGATAACACATTTTAAACTATAGTTGGTGTTATTTAATTAGAAAACATCTACGACTGTTATAAAAAATTTGATCAATACTTTGATCTTCATTAATATTTTTTAATTAACTTTTCATCAAAGAAGTTATCAAGCAGCACAAGTTAGTTATGTTATTACTGTTTTATAAAAATTAAATAACTTTTTTGTTTAACATGATTTTCAACTTATATTACAAAGGAATTACAATATTACAATTGTTACATGAAACATTTGTTAAGTTAATTACAATATATTTTAACACATTTCAAATATTCTTTGATTAGTTTCTCATAACTTGCACATCTTAGTAACTACTTTAGCTTAAAAAATTACTAATTATTTTACAAAGAATCTTAGACAATTGTTATGATATGATTGCTAAATGACTTATTGTAATTCTTATAAACAATTAATGTAATTAAAAACTTATGATATTACCCGTGCATCACATGAATATGAAAATACTAGTTATAATAATACTTTTATTATTATATTAATGATATTTTTTATTTTGTTATCACGAATTAATTATTCACGATCCAAAAAAAAATAATTATTCAAGTTTTAAAAAATTATAAATTATTCCTCACAATTGGACGAGATTTTCAAAGTAAAACTAATATCGCAAGCATACAGCTTATTGCAAAAGCACTTGAGGGTTGTCTCCTTAGGGGATAAAATTAGCTTACTAATAATATCTATACTATCATTATAACTAAATTAATGAACGTTAAACAAAGCAACAAATTATCACCAAAAAAAAAAAAAAAACAAAGCAACAAATGAAACTTACTAAAATAAATTATAACTAGGCAAGTATAATCAATAAAAGTAAAATTAAACATAGTGAACAATTAAGGTGAGCCTAAGTGGAAAGGAATCATTTCCAGACATAAAGCCTATCATATGCTTACATATCCAAAGAATTGAAAGTTCACAAGCTAAATGAGATGGTGACGACTCGCCAAAATATTCCAGTCAATCCGTCACCAACTAGAAATAAGAATGTACACATCCAACTCCTATAGTGTTTATCCTCAGAAACAGAACAACTCTCCTATTCTCCTCCCACCCCCATCTCAAGAGAACCATTGATGACAATCACAAACAGAAGAGAACACAAACACACAATCACAACAAGCCATTAAAACCCAGAAAGACAAAGATGAACAGCGCCTCACTAAATGCAGAATCACATAAGTAAACACAGAGGAGATAGAAGAGAGCCAAAACAGTAGCGTAGAGAGAAGGGAAGGATCCAACCTGGCATCGAACTCAAGCTCAGCCTAAATTCTCAAATCTCCATTACTCAGAACAAGCTCCAAAAACATATTGAAAACAGAACTGAATTCAACTAAAAGAACGAAAAGGGTAGAAAGGGGAAATGGGAAATAGAGGAGAAGCATAACCGAGGAATCGGGAAAGGAAGATGAAAACCTCAAAGTTGGACCAACATTCATGAAATTCCTTAAACAAAAACACAAATCTCAACTAAAATTGATCGACTTAAAACCGATTAAATGAATCTCAAGGCTAGGAAAATGGATCTGGGATTGCAAAACTTGAAAATAGAAATTCAAAAACTTAACCCTGAAACCCTGGAATCTATCTAAAACGAAAATTAAATCTACCTAAAACCCTCAACTGACGTCCATTAGTGGAGGTTTCAAAGTTTGATAAAACCAAATCAACAACCCAAAAAAAAACAAGCAATGAGATTGAAAGAAAGTCGACGAAACGAAGAAGCAAGAATAGGAGACGGGGGAAATCTCGAAATCTCACGAATCGAACCAACATCCGAACTTAGATTGAGTATTTTCAAATCAAAAATTACCAATTCAACAAAATTAAAATTGATCACATCAATTTGGAAGCAGCAAAAATGAATATCAAATTGCAAAACCGAATGAGAAATTCGAATAAACTAAAAATAAACCTTAAGGCTCCATTTGGTCCTTAAAAAATTTGATGGAAAGAAAAATTAAAGAAAAAAAATATAAAGGAAAAAAAGATCGGAAGAAAATGAGTTTTTTTCTCTTGTTTGGATCAAGGAAAAAATATAAAAATTTGGATGAGAAATTTGAATATTGATGAACTACTTAAATCATTTTGATGCCTTCTAAACAATACAAGGTTGGAGAAGGTTGGGAATTTTTCTCAAACTTCTCTCACAATTTTATGAGAAAAATTTTGTCACTTGTTTCTAAAAATTTTTCCACCAAACTTTTCTCCATATTTTTTTTCTTTGTAATTTTCTCTAAACCAAACACAAGAAAAAAAAGTAACTTCCTTAAATTTTTTTTCTTTCCACCAACCTTTCCAAGGTCCAAACAGAACCTAAATTTTTAAAATTTCCCCTGAATCGACTCTAAACTAAACTTGAGACATCAGGGGGCCTGATGGAGCTTTTTCAAGGTTTTCTTTTTTTTCCTTTTTTTTCATTGTTGGGCTGAGACTGCAAGTGGGCCAAATCGGGAGGATTTTGAGCCCAAGTTTTCCATGTCAGCACTTTTCACCTTCTTTTTCACTTTTCTTGTTTGATTTTTCCATGACCTACAAACTCAAATAAAAATATAAAATAATAATTATTTGAAGCTAATTTAGGTGTTAAAGTATTGTAAGAATACATTTTTGGTGCAAATAACAACTTATTCACACAAATAATGATACAACATAAAAGAGCAAAATTAATAGAATATCTTAAGTAGTGGACTTCATGAGTATCATTTTATGTGATAAAGTCAAAGTTAAGAGTCTTGTATTATAGAGAGAAGGGCTTGGAAGCCAAAAAATCGGCTCATAGGGTGATGTGAAAGGGGGTAAGCCCTCATTTATGAGCCAACATTTTAGCTCATTATTGCATATGTTCTAGAAGGTGTTCAAGACAGAAAAAGTTTGATTAGCCAAGTGGCGCAAATTATATAGGTAACTTAGTATCTTGTTTTCCTATACACCCACTTCCCACACGTGCATTTGTAGTACACTGCCCAATTAACTTGCGCTGCATATTTAATTCCACGCACTTCTTTTTGTTTGTTCTTTTCTTGTTATTTTCACCTATGCAATTTTCTTTTGAATTTTCTGTGTTATCACCTTTCATTTTTGTTTCGAATTTGAAGTGGAATAACTAATATGGAGGATTCCAGTGGTGGTGTTAATGATCAAATTCGTAATCAACCTAATTCAATTTTGAAATCATTTGGAGGTTCGAATAAAAACTTAGATGCATTGAAATTAGAGAGAAAAGGAGAGGGAAGCTCTGTCAATGTGAATTTACTAGAAAAAAAAGATTTGATGTTTATAAATCGCTGATGCTTTTCTTCGAATGTCTTGACTCGAAACAATTTTGTGAACAATAAGTTAACAATTAGTGAACATTAGGCTAAGTTTTTGAGAAATATCTTGACTTGAAGGAAGCCTTGCCAATTCGAATTTATTGGAGGAAACAATGTAATGTTTATAAGAATCGTTTGAATAATTTCAAATAGTAATAATCATTGTAAATTGTTGATGCTTTTCTTCGGATGTCTTGACTCAATACACTTTTGTGAACAGTACGTTAAGTTTTTGTGGCCAATACATTAACGTATTGTGAATAGTGGGTTAAGTTTTTGAGAAATGTCTTGACTAAAACATTTTTGTGAACAATAGATTAAGGTTTTGTGAACAAACACTAACCTTTTTATGAACAATAATTAAGTTATTGCGAACAAGTGAATTTTATATGAGTAATCGAACTTTTCCTTTTTTTATTGATAATATTATTTAGCTTATTTTTAAAACAAGGTTAACCCTTAATTTTTAACCTTAGCATTTGGTTTAATTTTGTGAACAAAATTATTTGTTATAAGTTCTATTTTGTGAATAGTAGGTGTCTGTTGTAAACAATATTTTAAGATTTTGTGAACAATTGGTTAAGTTTTTCTGAACAAAAGAAAAATGATTGGTGAATAATGGAAACCTCTTTAGGGATAAAAGTTCTTAGATTTTAATAAACAGTATTTTTAATTTTTTAGTGAACAATATAACACTTCTTAGTAAAAAAGTGCTAGTATAGAGGTTCTATTTTGTGAATAATAAGGTTCTACTTTGTGTAGAATAAGTTAATATTTTGTGAACAATAAGGTAACTTTTTGTGAACAGCATAGTTTTTCTTTTTCTTTTTTTACTGTTTGCATCTTTGTGTAAGCAAGTTGGGAAAAATTTTGTCAACTTTGACTAATAGAATTTTTTTAGAGAAATAAGCAAATTATTGTAAAAAGGAAAAAAAGGAAGGTAAAGGCTTTAAATAGAGCAATTTGTTGCTAATGATTTTTGAACCTGAGACCTTAATAATAAAAGCCTAACTACTAACAAATACTTTGCTTTGCCTAGACTGTAAGGACTTTCACAGAAAAAATATTTAAAGGCTCCGGATCATATGATTTTTTTGTTCGGCTGCACGCCAGTTACATGCGCTTTTGGACTTGAGTTGCATGCATCTACAATGTTCTTGTACACTCAGGCTGACAATATCACAACTTGACAAGTGGGCAGGTCACTAGTATCAATGATATTCTTTTTGTGTTGTTTTTATCTTAGTTTTAACATTTCGAGGCATCACTCTTTAGTCTTGACATAGGGAACTTTTTGAATGGTGTTGGAATTTGGAAATTGTTGTGTTGCTTTTGGAATGCTGCACATCCTAATAATTCGATTTGTGGGATAAGAATATCCCAAATTCTTCCATTGTCCATTTGATGTAGGTAAGACGTAGCAAAGTATAGTGATAGGGACTAGTTAGGAGCAGTAAGGAATAGAAAGAAATAGTTAATAATTATGAAAAATACAAAAGAATAGGAAGGAGTGAGAGGATGGATGTTATAGGGAGTGACAAGTAGTGATGAGAGTTAGTTTAAACAACAAGGATCGATAATGAACAATGCACAATACACTATTGGTGAAAAAAATAGCTCTAAGAGACCGTTATTAACGTTTTATCCGTTTCACCACCAACAATACTGCACATCGCTAATATCACTCCTTGTAGGTTACTGCTAACTCTTATAGTCGCTTATTGCTCTTTGCTTCTAATAATTAACTCTATTTGTCCTTACCGTTGCTTACCATCGCTTGCCACTTACTGCTCGACCTTATGTCCTTCCTTATTTATTGCTCTTACCATTGAAAGTAATGAAACAAATAGTCTCCAACAATTATCATAAACAAATATTGACAGACAATTTTAACGTTTGAAATTAGTTGGACATTTCAAGTGACCTTTTTACTTTGCAAGATAATTAATCAATTATTTATGCTGCTAATAAATTTATTTTTGAAGTGAAAGTAATCATTAAATTTGATCAATCTAGAAAAATATTACCATAGAAGTTATCACTAGGGGCTGGGCAATGGATCGGGTAGGGTTGAGTTAAGGTTCCATCCGTTTATGAAGTGGGTCGACTCGAGTCATGACGGGCCTATTAATAAAGTGGATCAGGTTGGACTTTGTAACACCCCTACCCCTAAGGCTACAAGTGTTAGTGATTTCTTAGAATTCTGCAGTGAAACAGACTGAGTTCTACCTAAAAATGACCATATCCCAGGCTTAAAGTCATACATTAGGTCCCTGCAATGAATAAGAGCATGAAAGACAAGTCCACAAGCTCAATGGCTACACGCTGGAGATCACGACTCTATGCGCCAGACGCCCAGAGTACACCACGTATAAAGTTCAATAATAAAGAAGGGAACAAGAGATACAGTTCAATGAATCACACATTCGGAGCGTTAGGGTTTACATTCCAAAAACAACAAACTTTAACTAGAATGACGACTGACTAGTCAGATGGTTGGCTCACATAGCCATTTAGAGTGACTGTTATTCAATATGAATTACATGAAGTTTAGCAATTAACTTACATATACTCAAGAACTTAATGATACATCACAATACATTACTAACTCATATACCCACATACAAAACCTATAATCTCTTTTTCCAGAACAAGAAGGGAGACTCTACTTCGGCTTAAGTGAACCGATTTCTGCCTGTCATCTCAAGAACCTGGGAAAAAGGGAATAGAGAGGGGATGAGCTACCACACACTCAGTGAGTGATTCTCAACCCCAAGAAAACAAAACAGTTGCGCATGATACTCTTAAGTAGCAACCACATACAATTTGATATTTAATATAATATAGTAAGTATATAAGGCCACTCATATCCATCAATGCCTTAATAACCTCCACAATGCAAATGGCATCCACTTTTTTTTTTTTTTTTTCATTCCACGCATAAGAACTCTTAACTTGCCTAACCTAGAACTGACGTGACTTAGCAATGACAACCACATATTTCACTTACTTTACATCATATAATAGGTATAAAGAACTCAATAGCGAGTTGTCTCAAACTATAATCTAGGCATCGAGGATGGTAGGGCGTTCAGTTCTCACATAAGCACTTAATATCAATGAGCTCAATTAGAGATGCCAATGGGAGTTCTTTTAGTAAGAAAATGGAATTCAATGCATTAAAAGAAAAATACCTTCACTTAAATCAAGGTAAGCACTCATAAAAATAGTCATTATTCACAAGAAAGTAATTTGGAATCCAACAAGGCTCTTATAAAGTGTACACACACTTTTTCAAGCGTTTACACCGACATAATCCTCAAATGAGGAGTTTTCGACACATAATGGTTAAGAAATCATTTTCTAGGGCATCAGATTCACATATTTGTGCTCGTTTTAGTGAGATCGTTTCTCACATTTCATGGTAACCTCTGGGCCTCTTATAATCAGTGGACATTTATCCCCATCATGGTCTTCTAGAATTTCCACTTTTGGGCCTACTCCCTAGGAATTAGGGTTTTCGCATACGAGGTCTGCTTCTCAAACTTGTGTTCCACAGTTGTCAAGGTCCTCTAGGGTCCCCACTTATGGATCTGCTCCCTAGGAATTAGGGTTCCCGCTTACCAGGTCTGCTCTATAAACTATGTTTCACCCTCGTTAGGGTCTTCTAAGATTCCTACTTCTAGGTCTGCTCCATAGGAATTCACTGGCACTATCCTCTTAGCCCAACACATTTTAGATGCATCTCATCTTCGACACGTTTTGCATAGAAGTTCCCATTATATAACAACAATGCCATTTCCATTTTCAGAAGGCCAAAATTCCTTAATATACTCAAATCGACTTATAACGAACATATAACCACTCATTCGGTAAACTATGCTAGTAAACGAGTTAATGACCAAGCAAGCATTCACTTTTCAAGGAAGTGAATATTAAAACTCATTTTAGAAATCACTAATTTGCAGCCTACGCATAACTAAATTCACTTAAAAGCATTCAGTAGTTTGATTCTGCAAATCAATTATTTGATTCCGTTTTGATAAGTTCATTCCAAGTTTACATGAATGAAGTGTTTAAAACACATTTGCAGTCTTTACACAGCACTTTACTAATTCAAGGATGTATGTTTTTAATGTTTTGATTGATGGTTCAATCACCTAAATAATTTAGCCGAACTATGCAAGGAACCTATTTAACACTTTATCCGACACCGATGCCCACACATCCACATACGTTTTTGACATGACCACATTGAGCGGCTGTTCGGGTGGACCAGAACTGGACTAGCTACTAATCCGACTGGCAGCTGCTCCCTTTCACCCACAGTCAGCACTACACACCTGCTGGCAGCCATGTAAGTTCAGTCATAAAAGTAGCAAGGCTGAATTGGAGTCAGTCATTGCCTAGTTCACAGAGCTGGTCCAAGGCTGGACAGGCTATGTAACCGGCCAGCAACTCTCCCTTTTTCAGCCTCCTTCTCAATGGAACACCTATTAAGGGAAAAAAAAAGAAACAGAAGGGCAAATCCAACAACTTCAAGGTATGGTCACGTAGGTCGAGGACATCATCTTTATAATTCATTGAATAACTATAAAATTTTTAATACAGAGCGACATGCATGAAACAATTTAGTAAAATACCATCACGAAGTTTAATTACTTGTCTACCCGGTCTCCCTCATCACAACATCTCCATAAAAATATCCTCAATTTCACATCATAACAACCCAAAGATCTCATAAATTCATCCATCCTCTTTTCCTCTCAAATTGCATAGTCCACCTATGCTCAAACTTCCACAGTTCACAAGAATCCTCATGGCCAAGCAATAAAGCTTTTGAAATTAATATTAAATTTAGGGAATGAGAACTACCCACCTCGAATCCAAGCTTTCGAACCCAGTTAAAGGGCTAATTGGGCGATTTTAGGAGGTGGGTTTGATCCTCCTCTTCTCCCTCGTTACTGTCCCGTTCTCTTGTGGCGCTACTGTTGTTGTGCTGCTGGACTCCTTCCCAAGCTATTATTGGACTGCTTCATTCCTCTTCCTCTGCCTCTTCCTCGCTGTGTCACGCTTCCTTCCTCCCTTCCACTCTCTTGTCCGGTGGTGGTAGTGGTGGTGGCTGAGGGTTTTAAGACCCTAACTCTAGAACCTTCATCTTGCTCCCTCGCTCTCATTCAATCTCTCCATCTTTCCCTTCAGGCTTGCGGGTTGTTGCACAAAAATCGGTCGCCATGCCAGTCGCTGGCGTGGCGGCGGCACCGCCGCCCTCTCTCTTTTTGCCCCTCTTCCTCTCTCTTACTCTGTCATGGCTGAGGGTCGCAAGGAAGGGTATCAGAAACCCCCCTCTGTCTGTTTTCATGATCGGGACTAAAGTTGGAAAAACCTGACCCGACACGATTACTGATCCGAAACTGACACGAAGTTAAGTGGGTTTGGGTATAAATTTTCAACCTGCTTAATTAAATGAGTTGACACGTTCAAACCATTTAATTAAACGGGTTAGGTTTAGGTCGACATTCTCGACACGAAAAAGTACCTATTTAATCCGTTTAATTAAATGAGTTAAATAAGTCAACTCATTTTCAATTTGTCATTTATCCATTTACTTTTTATTAGATAATTATGAATATAAAATTTTTTAAAAACTGTGAATTATGATGAATTAGGAAAAATTTAAAGAGTAATTATTTAATGTGATATGTATACTTAATTTTTAACACTGTAATTATGTATTAGTGGAAAATATTAAATGCGTAAATAGTAATTAGGCGACTGAATTTGACCTGTTTATCTTAAACGGGTTAAGCGGGTCAACCCGTTTAAAAATTAAATGGGTACAGGTCAAGATTTTTCAACCCTTTTAATAAACAGGTTAGGTTCAGGTAGAGGAATTCTCAACCCGTTTAAGTTCGATACGAACACGAACCCAACCCGACACGGCCTATTATCCAGCTCTAATCGGGACTGGGGGTCTCAACCCCCCTTCTCATTTTCTTTTTGTTTGTTTGTTGTTGTTTATTATTATACTGTAATGTAGCATTTAGTTGAAAGTAATGCAATCATTATGCAATAGAGTTAATCATATAATGCAGTTGTTAGTGTAATGGAATTGGATAATAATTGCATGACAATGTTTGGTTACAAAGTTTTTACAAGTGCAATGGAATGAATTCATCTACAAGTAATAATTAATTTTACACATGACATGAATTACTTGCAATTCAATTCGCATTTTATTTTTGCCTATTTTAATTATTTATAGCTTTGTTGATAACTATCATCCAATATATTATCATCATGATTACGATATTTCACATGAGACTTACTTCACTCTATTTCTTCTAGATTACAATAATTTAATATTATTCAAGTTTACCAAGTAGAGATAGGATGATGATGATAATGATGATGTGTGTGAGAGAGAGAGAGAGAGAGAGAGAGAGAGAGAGACATAATGTCTAGAACGTATAAAAATGCAGTTACAATAATATGATCATGGTCTAGGTTAAACTTTATCTAATATGGAGAGAAGAGAGAGGGGTGAGTGAGGCTTCAAACCTTATAGTGTCAAAGTAATAAGAGAGGGGAAGTAGCGGAGAGACAATGGAGAGAAGAGAGAGAAAGTTTCCGAATATAATAGCTTATAATTGGATAGACTTGTGTTCAAAGGTATGCAATCACAATTGTTTAAGAAAAGTTAAGTAATTGTAATTGCATAGATTGAGGTAAATGTGATTACAATGCAATCTTGATTGTAGTCCTTAATGATAACCAACCATGGTAATGGAATCACCATTACCATTTTGATTGCATTACCACTTCGATTACATAGAACCAAACAAGCCATAAATGCATTTGGTCCTAATTAATCTAACCTCAGTTGATCTCGACCCCTAAATATCCTAATTCAACTTGTCAATTTTTGAGTAGTTATGCCTCGACCTAACTTTTAACGAACCCACTAATTTCACGTAATCGCGTAATAAATCAGGAAAATTTATAAAATTACTTCACATAAATCATTACGCTCAATTAATGCAAATAAAATAGTCTAATATAGCCAATTAAATAAAACATAATCAATGAAAATATTAATCTAAATAGCTAGCCCAAAAATTAAAAATTTTCGGCTATTACATTCTTCTACCCTTAAAAAATTTCATCCTCAAAATTCTGAAGTTCATAGTTTAGTGAAACACAAAATAGGCATAGACATGGTACAAAACCAGACATCTCACAATGGAATCCAAAATTTTACTTTACACTTAATTATATCTTTTGAACCGGAAAAAGGAGGATATGGTATCAAGTCTCCTCCTCACCAATCTTTTTCAAGCATTTACTCACTCCATTAAGGTGCCGAGGACAAATCGCATCGAAGAGGGGTAAATGAGATGACATGAATAACTATATTGAACTAAATTTTAAAATGAACACAGACTTTCAATCTTGTATCTAAACATTACCCGTATAGACCCATAGGTCTATGTATACGCATTGGCATGACTTAGTATCTAAGGCTTACAGGTAGAGCAATTCAATCAGAACAAGTTACGATCATATGGAGGCAATTGACTAAGTCAAGTTCATTCGAAAGTACGAAGTAATTGAAGTATTTCAGAACTAGGCTAATTAGCCAAAGAGTTTTAAATTCCACAACAGAGTAATAGAGACGTCATATAGCATCACATTAAACACAACGATGCTCCAAACAAGATCCGAAGTTGCAACGACATCAAAGAGAATCAACGACTCAACATCCTCATGCCTAAGAATTATAAGCAACATGAATCAGTCTAGCATGTATATAGCTAGCAACTTCCAAGCGGATAACATATGCAACTACCAATTGTCACGCAAGGACAGAACTTAGCGAAGCTATATAATAAGAATGTGCGTTGATGCATTGTAAGAGTCCAGTATGGGTTCGTACATTAATTGTTTAAGGGAGATAGATAAATGGTTGCTTGGTTGTAGTAGGTTTGGCACAAGGTTCGTATATCTAGTGTTGCCTTTATACAGCTCAACTATCATTCCACGAGGGTTTAATTGTCAAGGTAAGGTGGTTTTGCATGGGCATTGCCACCAAGAGACTTGTAGTTTCATAGGAAAGAAAGACTCTAAGTATTGATTCAGAGTTCCTAGGTAAATACCTCAGCAATTGCACTTAGCTAAGCAGGAAAGTTTCAGCCAGATTGCATAGCTACGAAGATAAGCAGACAAGGTAGTCACAAGAGCTTTGCTGATGGAAAGGCCTACCCTAGGGTCCCCATTTAGAGCTGGTCACTTCTAAGTCGTAGAATAATAGAAATACATGGGTATGTTCATGGATTTATCTTTATGCCCCTTTGGACCTTTATTAGAATATCACAAGTTATAACGCAATACAACCAAGCCATGCTAGCGTATGCATTTCGATTAATTACGTTGACAACTATGGTTCATAACTCGGTGAAGGGATACGACATGGACTCCAATATGACCCTGAGTGCAATCAGCACTTTGTTGGATTCCTTGAGATGCTCATGAGCAAGTATGTACACATGTAGACGTAACTCGAGAAATGGTATTGGTAATATGAAAAATGGTATCATGCCTAGCCATAAGACAACTAGAACGGAGGGAAGGTCAAACATAATAACCACGGTATAGTAAGACAACATTGGTAAGACGCATGATGGCTAGCAAAGTGCCACCCAAGGTTCCCTATGAAATTTACCATGCATTGCATAAACTCATCATACAAAACACAATACAGGATAGCTCAGTCATGTTAGCTAGTGCAGTCAGTCGAATCATGTCAACGATCATTTTACAAGCACCCATCCATAATTCTTAAAGTCATGTATCATGCTTACGCTAGCATGCTATATGTTCAAGCATGGATTACACAAACGCAAATAAATGTGAAGGTAAATGCTTGAGGCCACCACATCATGCATTAAGGGCTTATATATATAGTTGTTCAAACTATATGAGATAATAGAACTCATGGGGTGCAAGTACCGACTCAGAGATCATACAAGCAATGGTTCACATAGGTTAAATTATTTAACTAATCTAGCCATTTGGTTAACCAAAATTCAAGATAAGCAACTCTAATGAAGTGTATTTACTATACTATTCATTCATAGAACACATAACTGATCATGCATAACAAACTTAAATAACTATATAAGCTTCTATGTGCTTTAGATTGTATATAATGCCATGGTTATGCTTTAAAACATTCAGGTTCCCAATAGTGTCCCACGAAAGGACATCTAGGCGAGTGTATATGAGTGCAACCCTCATTTGCAACCTAGGGTTGAAGGTATGCCTTGAGGTTTGTCCAAAATTATTAGAAGCTAGCTATCGATCAGCTAACAATGATTTAGGGTAAGGACAGTGGTATTAGTGGCCTTACGGATACGCAATGCGATCCTACATGGTACATCTATCTCATAAGGTGATCATAGGTATCTTAAGAGCTCGTGGTATGGAAGGGAAGGTTCAACCTTCTATGGAGATTTCTAGTTTTTACACTTGGTGTTAATACTTAAGAAGATGTTAGAAAGGTCTAGATCGTTGCCTCTGGAGGTAAAATGGTGATACATGTGGTATGACAATTCCAAAGTCCGTTAGGTTCCTCCTTTTATTTTTGCTCTAGGTGTGTAACAAGAATAGCATTCCATACTGACGATATACATAACACCTAGCTGACTCGTGAGTAACAGTAGTTGCATGTTGGGAAGCAAGGAAGACTCTCTATGTAAATAACAAATCCAGATTAAGATCACATATAAGTATCAATGGTAAGTATACAGAAGGCTCGAAATAACACTTATGCAACAATTAACAAGACCTCATCACAACTATCCATATTGACATGCATTTAAACGAAGATCTCACTTAGTTCCCCTAATAATTGAGAATTTATGTAAATGGGGTATCGTCTAAAAGAACTTTCAGTTATGAAAAGTAATCTTTTAATCACTCACTAACAATTCATCATTAACACATTGAGCAATGTATGCATCTTAGCATGTAGGCATTCGAAACATCGAGTCACGCAGCTCATAGAACTAGACTCGAACATTATAGTACTGTGAATGCAAGTCTTCAGATGAAATAGTAAGGCCCAACCAGAGAATTACGAAGGTCTATTAATGCTAAAGAAAAACCTTAACTCATTAATTAGGAAGGACTTTAACTTTCAAAGTCTCTAGGTTTTCAAAAGGGAAATAGTTTTACCTACTTCTAGCCCTCTCTATACCAACCATAGAGTAAGTCTGCTCACTCATAGGACCCGATGAGCAAATCGTAACTTAGGGATGAAGAATAAGCTTAGAGTTAAGACTTTTCCAATCATTTGAGTTCAAAACAAGCGTACTTTAAACCTTCAATTTAAATCACCAAGGTGCATATATAAAACAATTATTAATTGAGCTAACACTTTGCTTACTTATGAGAATATAAGTCATTCAGCTTATATTATAGCAAATGGCTCACTTATTCAATCAATCAGCTCACTCAAGTCATAATAGTTAATCAATCGCACCAACAATCATACCAAAAGCACAATTATGGACAAAAACATTACATATGCCACATCATCACAAAGACGTTCCTAGATAGCCATATGAAATGCAAGACTCAGGTCACGGCCTATGGTCGCAGGATCTTACTTTGATGCCATCTGTAACACCCCTACCTCTAGGGTTAGAAGTGTTAGTGATTTCTTAGAATTCTGGAGTTGAAATGGACAGAGCTCTGCCTAAAAAATGACCATATCCCAACCTTAAAGCCTTACATTAGGTCTCTGCAATGAACAAAAGCATGGAAGACATATCCACAAGCTCAACGGCTACACGCCAAAGATCACAACTCTACAGGCCTAACGCCGGAGTACACCAAGTATAAAGTTCAATAAGAAGGAAACAAGAGATACAGGTCAACGGATCACACATCTGAAGTGTTGGGGTTTAAATCCAAATAACAACAAACTTTTACTAAAACAACGACTAACTAGTCAGATGGTTGGCTCACACGACTACTCAGAGTGACCGTTATTCAACATGCATTACATAAAGTTTAGCAATTAACTTACATATACTTAAGAGCTTAATGATACATCACAATACATTACTAACTCATACCTACGTACAAAACCTATAATCTCTTTTTCTAGAGCAAGAACGGAGACTCCACTTCGGCTTCAGTGAACCGACTTCGACATGTCATCTCAAGAACCTAAGGAAAAAGAGAATAGAGAGGGGATGAGCTACCACATGCTCAGTAAGTTATTCTCAACCCCAAGAATGCAAAACAGTTTCACATAATACTCTTAAGTAGCAATCACATATAATTGGATATTTAATATTATATAAAAAGCATATAAGGCCGCTCATATCCATCAACGCCTCAAAACCTCCAGAATGCAAATGGCATCCCTTTTTTTTCATTCCACGCATAATAACTCTCAACTTGCCTAACCTAGGACTCGCATAACTTAGTAATGCCACATATTACACTTATTTTACTTCATATAATAGGCACAAAGGACTTAATGGCGAGTTGCCTCAAACTATATTCTAGGCATTGAGGATGGTAGGGCATTGAGTTCACACATAAGCACTTAACATCAAAGAGTTTAGTTAAAGATCCCAATAGGAGTTCCTTTAGTAAGAAAATGGAATTCAACGCATTGAAAGACAAGTACTGTTACGCCCGCATTCGTTATATTACGTTAAGCTAATTATATTGTCTCATTACGTTATAAAATTCGTATTTTTATAAACTATACGAGTTAAATTATTGTTAATGTGCTTATGTGAACGATAATTTTATTAAAAATAATGTCTTTGTCACCATTAATATTAATACTATTATTAGTTTTGAAAATCTTTCGATATTTTTAATAAACGCTATTAACGGTTACTAATGAATACTAAGTCGATTAGAAACCCGAATACGATTAGGTTGTGATGGGGACCATCCAACCAAACCTTCCAAAACCATTGCCAATGATCCCTCCCCTGCTAAGGAGTGCACGGAGGCCAAAGAAGTTCATGCCTTAGTCAGAAATCACATGCACAAAGAAGAAATCGAACTATCCAGTTCATACCGTTTCTGGCCCGGTTTTGTTTCCTTGTTGGAGCAAAATGTAGAAGGGGAAATTTCCTGCACGCACCACCCCCTTGAAGCTTAAGATCTTAGCTTTCCAACAAGACCTTTTGCAAGGCATTTGGAGTCCATTTGGTCAGTCAACCAAGCCAAAACCGAAGACAGCGCACTGCAGGGCGCAATCCAGCACAGCCTGAATTAAGGGGACGATTGGCTGACCTATTCAACTCCAACTTTTGTCAAACTTTAGGGCATGAAAAGGCACCTAAATATTTATCAAATCATGGCCCTAAAGTTGAGCTAAGGGACCAACTTGTGCATCTTTTATCCAGCCAAAGAAGGAAGGAAATTCCTTTTAACCGGTTTCAAGGGAGGGCCGGCTGCAACCTTGGTTTTGGAGTGTTCTCTTGTCCCCTTGACAGATTCAAGGTCCCAAGCTGCTGCACATTGGCTTTTGGATGCTTGACACCTTAATCTTGAGATTAATTAAGCTAGTGAGGTGTCAAGGTTAGGCTAGATCACTTGTATAATCAACTTGTACTTGTAATCTAGCTTAGGCTTAGTCATTTAGTCACTTTTCAGCTGGTTTTTGCAACCCTTGGCCGAGTAAGGGAGGTTGTGGTCCATAAATACCCCCTCTCTTCCTTTTGTAAGGGTCTTTTGTCAAATTGAATACAAGTTTGAGCATTGTCTCTCCCAAATCCTAGTTCTATATCTTAAGTGTGGCAACTTAAGTGGTGTCTAGGTCTCTTTATCTCAATTAGGTGGTGTTTCTGTATCCTAATTGATCTAAACAGATTGCCCAAGTGTTCAACAAGAGTGGCTCCTCTTGGATTATCTCTTGAAGGCACTTATTCTATCAACTTGTTCTTCTCCCATCTTGACACGCCTACCTTTCTTTTGCTTCCATTTCTTTGGCAAGTGTAAGGAGAGATACATCAATTGGTATCAGAGCCTTGGCTACCCTCCTGAGCTTGCTTCCACCTACAAACACAGCCCCAAACACTTAGCCACAAACACCCTTAAACACATCTCCCTTCCTCTCCTTTGCACGTTCTTGCCGTGCCCAGGATAGAACTTAAGCACGGGTACCCCGTGCCGCTCGGCACGACCGTGCCTTCTGCCCAACACGCCCATTCGATTCCAGCAGCCTAGCACGGGTAGGCCGTGCCCTACAGCACGACCGTGCCGTTTGCTAACCGACCCAAAACATCACATCTCCCTCCCTACTACCACCATGTCTTCAAGCCTCACCCCGGAACAAGTGGCTGAGGCTGCCCTTAAGGAGAAGGCCGAGTTGGAGGCTAGGGTCAAGTATCTCCAAACTCAATTAGGCCAACTCCTAGAAGAAAAGAGGAGAAGTTTGAGGGACTCTAGGAGCCCCACGGAGTAAGGACCTCGGATTGGTCCCGAGGAAGAAGGAAGTTACCCTCGTGAGTCATCTAGTGAAGAAAACGAGGGAGGAAGACCATTCCGACCTAGTGGAGGTGGCAACCTTGACTTCAAAGTCGACATACCCGAGTATGAGGGCCACCTAGACCCCGATGAGTTCTTAGATTGGCTTCGAACTGTTGAGAGGGTGTTCGACTATAGGGACATCCCGGATAAGAAAAAGGTAAAACTTGTAGCCCTTAAGCTTCGCAAATATGCTTCAATTTGGTGGGCTAACTTAGTGGCCAAAAGGGCAAGGAAGGGAAAGGGGAAATTCCGAACTTGGGCACAAATGAGGGATAAACTAAGGGCCAAATTTCTACCCACCCATTACCTTCATGACAACTACCTCAAACTCCATAACCTCAAACAAGGTACCAAGAGCGTGGAAGAGTATACTAGGGAGTTCGAACAACTCCTCTTGAAATGTGATTTAAGGGAAGATGAGAGTCAAACCCTTGTGAGGTATTTGAGTGGACTGGATGAACAAATTGCCCATATCATTGAGCTACACCCGTACTCTTCTCTTGATGAGCTTAGTTCCCTAGCACACAAAGTGGAACAACACCATAAGGCTAAAGGGAAGGGGATCATGTCCAAACCCCCTCCCCCTACTCGGTCTTACCCCTTTCAAAGACCCCCAAACACAAATCCCAAACCTCAAGTTCCACCACCCCCACGGCCAAACCCCTCAAATGCCCAAAATACACCTCAACGAAACCCCCCCAAGCCGGAAGAGAGAAGGAGGTGTTTTCGGTGTCAAGGGTTAGGGCACATTGCCTCCGAGTGCCCAAATAAGAGAGTTGTCACCTTGGCCGAATTTCAAGCTTCCTTTGAGGAGTTTAATGAGGAGAATGAAGAAGAGGGGGGACAAGTACCGAATGAATCCCTAGAAGAAGTGGAAGAGGGTCCGGATGAAGGAGAACTCTTGGTCATTCGAAGGGCCTTAAGTGGTCTAGCTTCCCAAGATGAGCTTGAACAAAGAGAGTCCATCTTCCATACAAGGTGCACCATAGGAGGCAAGGTGTGCTCCCTTATCATTGATGGGGGAAGTTGTGCAAATTTGGCTTCGCAATCTATGGTGGACAAACTCAAGCTCTCGGTGACTCCCCATCCAAAGCCATATACCATCCAATGGCTCAATCAAAGCAAAGGTTTGCAAATCTCTTCCCAGTGCCTCTTGTCCTTAAGCATTAGGAAAGCTTACAAAGATGAGATTTGGTGTGACATTGTTCCCATGGATGCGTGTCATGTCTTGTTGGGTCGCCCTTGGCTCTTTGATAGGAGGGTCATGCATGATGGCCGCATGAATACCTACACCTTCACCAAGAACCACAAAAAGATCACCCTCACTCCCCTCAAATCAACCACCCCTCCAAGCCCAAGGAAAACCCACAAAGAGATGTCTTTCTCACTACCCTCCTCAAATCCCAAATGCATGAGTTTGCACCCTACAAAGATTGGATATTGCTAGGCCATGAACCGGCCTTAACCTCGGTCACCCACCATCCCATGCTTGTACCCCTCCTACACACCTTTCAACATGTCTTCCCTCAAGAGATACCTTATGGCTTGCCACCCAAGCTGATGGAGATCCCTCCATGCCCTTTGATTTAAAGAATCAAATCAGAGCTAGGCAATTTTATTTTGGTGATTAAAGGATGAATGATTCATCCTTGTTTTGTTTAAGGACCTAAAACAGCAGGTCAGGTTTGTTTTCACAGCAAACCCGGTTTTCAAGAGGTTAATTACGTCAAACCCTTTAAGGTTTAAGTCCAATATTTTGCATTGGGATTAAAGCTTAAGAAGTCAGCTTCGCAACAAAAAAAAGTTTCATCCCATTTGGACTTCATTTGCCCTCTCAAATTAGCTAATAAACCCCAGATATACAAACTGCCCAGTTTAAACCAGAACATTCCCGGTTTTGGTTATTTGATTCCATAAGCTTAATGGTGGTTTAAGTCTTGTATTTTTACATTTTGTGGGTCCTCAAGATGCTAGCTACATGGTCCAAGTGATAAAATCAAGTTATGTCAAGTGGAAAATGGGGAACCAGGTCAATCTCCCAAAACTGTGCAGACTGAGACCCGGTTCAGACCAGTCTTGCCATTTTAACGTTTTCATCAGGCAAATGAACTCCAAATTGAGTAATTCCACTTGGATCTGTTAGAAGACTTCTCAAGCTTTCCATCCATGTGTGGCAACGCAAGTTATGACCACGTTTGCCCTGGAATACATGGCTTGCAAATCGACCCTGTAAGCTGCCAGCACATTACAGTTTACAGCAGCAAGCAGCTTTCCTTCTCCAAAGGGTTTCCTTCTCTTCAGCTGAGGGGCACACCTTCCAAGGCTTGGCACACGTCCAAGGCAACCTAGGGAAGACAACAACCAATGAGGGAAGGGCTGCAAGAAGGCTTGTCTCTTGAATCTCATTGGAAGACAAAGAAGGTGCTCCCTTGATTCTCATTGGCTAGCCGTAAAGGGGATAGCCACTTTTCGGCTTGCACATGGCTACTTGCTGCCTTTTGAAGCTGATTATGTTTAAGGCCAAATTAATCAAGTTGTATTAGTCATTTGTCTTGCTTTCCTAGTTAGATTAATACACTTTGTTTAGCACTAAGGAAGATTAACAAAACCGGTTAGCATAACCGGGTGTAATTAGGCCTAATACCTTTCCTACCTAGGAAGGAAAGCTAGAGGTACTTGTGTAAGAGCTTACTCAGCTTGGTTATTTTGCTGCCTATTTAGAGGACACACGGCCAAGGCAAAAACCAGTGAGATTTGAGTTAAAAACCTCTTTGAGAGCTTTGTGCTTTCATGCCTTAGTGCAAACAAATTCCAACTTGCTTATCCTTAATCTAGCCAATTAAGGTGGTGATCAAGTAGGTTTTAATCTTGAATTAAGTGGTGTTTCTGTATCTTAATCATAGTTTAAGGGCCCTAAACATGATTTTGGTGGTGTTTCTGTATCCATTCTTCGAGTTTAGTTCTATCTCATTTGGTGTTTATACTCAAGGATTCAAAGGGAGTTAAAGTGAGTTTGCTAGCTTTAATTTGGAGTTAGTGGATCTTAACTTTGCTTCTCTCCCACCTTTTCTCATTTACAAGCCACTCACATATCCATCCCTATGCTTACTCAAGGCTTAGACTACCTCTAATAGTCTAGCTTCCATCACAAACCTCAAACCATACTCAACCGTGCAAAAGTAAGAAACATGGTGTCACAAACCAGAAAAGCGGCACGGCCTACCCGTGCCTAAAGGCACGACCGTGCCACACCTATTCGTGTGGTTTTCACTTGGTTGCTTCATAATCTTGGTAGCTTGTAACTTGGTTCCATTCATCCCTTGTGATATACATCAAATTACATCAAATTCCCTTTTGATTTTCACTTAGAATCCCTTGATTCTAAGTTCCATTCCTCCCTCACATATTTGTTGCCTCACAACCAACATATTATGTGCCACTTTCCTTAGTTTTCTCATGATTGTATTCTCCCTTGATTTGTAAGCTTTCACTCTTAATTTGAGTTCTAGCTTAGACCATCGGCAGGTCCATCATATTTGGTATCAGAGCAAGTTCAGAACTTGGCCTGAAACCCACACCATCCACACGCCCAAAGCTCCTCAAAACACAAATCCAAATTCATTCCCTCAAAACACCCACTTTCACAATGAGAATTGGGAAAGATATGTCCCTTAGAAAAATCCTCAAACTACAAAAAGAGATTGAAGCATTTGACCTCAGAACACAAGAAATAAACTGGGAAATGCAACAGCAAGAAAGAGAACTTGATCTACTCACCCTCTGGTTTGAAGAAAGAAGAAAACCCAATCAGCCCTTTGTTTCACCAGAGATAGATCAAAGTCACAAAGTTAATGAGGTTACCATCAACTTACCTCCCAAGTTTGATGAGCATGAAGATGAACAAGAGGAAATCAAGGAGGAAGAAAAGGAGGTCGAGAAGAGAAAGATGGGAATACATTTGAAGAGAAAAAGCTTGAGGCGGAAGAAGGTGAAATACTCACCTTAGCCACCCACCATCCACCAAAAGACAAGAACCATCATAACCATCTTTTCATTCCTTTTGGTGAACCATCAAAACTTTCACCCACTCCACCCTCACCCAAGGCACTCAAACAAACCTTCTGTCAAAAGTATTCAAAGCCATTACCTACAACTCCTAATCTTGAATTAAGAGTAAGTGAGGATGTGGTTTATGACATGTTCAAAGAGTCCCCCATATACAACATCCAAATCAGCAAGGGACTTGACGAGAAGAGAGCCTCCAAGAGCAAAGGCAACTTATTCGAATGGTTGATTTTGTTTCAGCCATACAATGAATCAAGAAGAGGAGGTAATTACCTAAATTGATTTGAGGACAAATCTTTTTAACAAGGGAAGGATGATGGAGATCCCTCCATGCCCTTTGATTTAAAGAATCAAATCAAAGCTAGGTAATTTTATTTTGGTGATTAAAGGATGAATGATTCATCCTTGTTTTGTTTAAGGACCTAAAACAGCAGGTCAGGTTTGTTTTCACAGCAAACCTGATTTTCGAGAGGTTAGTTACGTTAAACCCTTTAAGGTTTAAGTCCTATATTTTGCATTGGGATTAAAGCTTAAGAAGGCAGCTTCGTAACAAAAAAAGTTTCATCCCATTTGGACTTCATTTGCCCTCTCAAATTAGCTAATAAACCCCAGATATACAAACTGCCCAGTTTAAACCAAAACATACCCGGTTTTGGTTATTTGATTCCATAAGCTTAATCGTGGTTTAAGTCTTGTATTTTTACATTTTGTGGGTCCCCAAGATGTTAGCTACATGGTCCAAGTGATAAAATCAAGTTATGTCAAGTGGAAAATGGGGAACCAGGTCAATCTCCCAAAACTGTGCAGACTGAGACCCGGTTCAGACCAGTCTGGCCATTTTAACGTTTTCATCAGGCAAATGAACTCCAAATTGAGTAATTCCACTTGGAGCTGTTAGAAGACTTGTCAAGCTTTCCATCCATGTGTGTAAACGCAAGTTATGACCACGTTTGCCCTGGAATACATGGCCTGCAAATCGACCCTGTAAGCTGCCAGCACATTACAGTTTACAGCAGCAAGCAGCTTTTCTTCTCCAAAGGGTTTCCTTCTCTTCAACTGAGTGGCACACCTTCCAAGGCTTGGCACACGTCCAAGGCAACCTAGGGAAGACAACAACCAATGAGGGAAGGGCTGCAAGAAGGCTTGTCTCTTGAATCTCATTGGAAGACAAAGGAGGTGCTCCCTTGATTCTCATTGGCTAGCCGTAAAGGGGATGGCCACTTTTCGGCTTGCACATGGCTACTTGCTGCCTTTTGAAGCTGATTATGTTTAAGGCCAAATTAATCAAGTTGTATTAGTCATTTGTCTTGCTTTCCTAGTTAGATTAATACACTTTGTTTAGCATTAAGGAAGATTAACAAAATCGATTAGCATAACCGGGTGTAATTAGGCCTAATACCTTTCCTACCTAGGAAGGAAAGCTAGAGGTACTTGTGTAAGAGCTTACTTAGCTTGGTTATTTTGCTGCCTATTTAGAGGACACACGGCCAAGGCAAAAACCAGGGAGATTTGAGTTAAAAACCTCTTTGAGAGCTTTCTGCTTTCATGCCTTAGTGCAAACAAATTCCAACTTGCTTATCCTTAATCTAGTCAATTAAGGTGGTGATCAAGTAGGTTTTAATCTTAAATTAAGTGGTGTTTCTGTATCTTAATCCAAGGTTAAAGACTCTAAACTTGAGTTTGGTGGTGTTTCTGTATCCATTCTTCAAGTTTAGCTCTATCTCATTTGATGTTTATACTCAAGGATTCAAAGAGAGTTAAAGTGAGTTTGCTAGCTTTAATTTGGAGTTAGTGAATCTTAACTTTGCTTCTCTCCCACCTTTCCTCATTTACAAGCCACTCACATATCCATCCCCATGCTTACTCAAGGCTTAGACTACCTCTAATAGTCTAGCTTCCATCACAAACCTTAAACCATACTCAACCGTGCAAAAGTGAGAAACAAGGTGTCACAAACCAGAAAAGTGGCACGGCCTACCCGTGCCTAAAGGCACGACCGTGCCACACCTATTCGTGTGGTTTTCACTTGGTTGCTTTATAATCTTGGTAGCTTGTAACTTGGTTCCATTCATCCCCTGTGATATACATCAAATTACATCAAACTCCCTTTTGATTTTCACTTAGAATCCCTTGATTCTAAGTTCCATTCCTCCCTCACATATTTGTTGCCTCACAACCAACATATTATGTGCCCCTTTCCTTAGTTTTCTCATGATTGTATTCTCCCTTGGTTTGTAAGCTTTCACTCTTAATTTGAGTTCTAGCTTGGACCATCGGCAGGTCCATCATATTTGGTATCAGAGCAAGTTCAGAACTTGGCCTGAAACCCACGCCATCCACACGCCCAAAGCTCCTCAAAACACAAATCCAAATTCATTCCCTCAAAACACCCACTTTCACAACGAGAATTAGGAAAGATATGTCCCTTAGAAAAATCCTCAAACTACAAAAAGAGCTTGAAGCATTTGACCTCAGAACACAAGAAATAAACTGGGAAATGCAATAGCAAGAAAGAGAACTTGATCTATTCGCCCTCTGGTTTGAAGAAAGAAGAAAATCCAATCAGCCCTTTGTTTCACCAGAGATAGATCAAAGTCACAAAGTTAATGAGGTTACCACCAACTTACCTCCTAAGTTTGATGAACATGAAGATGAACAAGAGGAAATAAAGGAGGAAGAAAAGGAGGATCGAGAAGAGAAAGATGGGAATACATTTGAAGAGAAAAAGCTTGAGGCGGAAGAAGGTGAAATACTCACCTTAGTCACCCGCCATCCACCAAAAGACAAGAACCATCATAACCATCTTTTCATTCCTTTTGGTGAACCGTCAAAACTTTCACCCACTCCACCCCCACCCAAAGCACTCAAACAAACCTTCTGTCAAAAGCATTCAAGGCCAGTACTTACAACTCCTAATCTTGAATTAAGAGTAAGTGCGGAAGTGGTTCATGACATGCTTAAAGAGTCCCCCATATACAACATCCAAATCAGCAAGGGACATGAAGAGAAGAGAGCCTCCAAGATCAAAGGCAAGTTATTCGAATGGTTGATTCTGTTTCAGCCATACAATGAATCAAGAAAAGGAGGTAATTACCTAAATTGATTTGAGGACAAATCTTTTTAACAAGGGGAGGATGATGGAGATCCCTCCATGCCCTTTGATTTAAAAAATCAAATCAAGCTAGGTAATTTTATTTTGGTGATTAAAGGGTGAATAATTCATCCTTGTTTTGTTTAAGGACCTAAAACAGCAGGTCAGGTTTGTTTTCACAGCAAACCCGGTTTTCGAGAGGTTAATTACGTCAAACCCTTTAAGGTTTAAGTCCAATATTTTGCATTGTATTAAAGCCTAAGAAGTCAGCTTCGCAACAAAAAAAGTTTCATCCCATTTGGACTTCATTTGCCCTCTCAAATTAGCTAATAAACCCCAGATATACAAACTGCCCAGTTTAAACCAAAACATACCCGGTTTTGGTTATTTGATTCCATAAGCTTAATCGTGGTTTAAGTCTTGTATTTTTACATTTTGTGGGTCCCCAAGATGTTAGCTACATGGTCCAAGTGATAAAATCAAGTTATGTCAAGTGGAAAATGGGGAACCAGGTCAATCTCCCAAAACTGTGCAGACTGAGACCCGGTTCAGACCAGTCTGACCATTTAAACGTTTTCATCAGGCAAATGAACTCCAAATTGAGTAATTTCACTTGGACCTGTTAGAAGACTTCTCAAGCTTTCCAACCATGTGTGGCAACACAAGTTATGACCACATTTGCCCTGGAATACATGGCCTGCAAATCGACCCTGTAAGCCGCCTGCACATTACAGTTTACAGCAGCAAGCAGCTTTCCTTCTCCAAAGGTTTTCCTTCTCTTCAGCTGAGTGGTACACCTTCCAAGGCTTGGCACATGTCCAAGGAAACCTAGGGAAGACAACAACCAATGAGGGAAGGGCTGCAAGAAGGCTTGTCTCTTGAATCTCATTGGAAGACAAAGAAGGTGCTCCCTTGATTCTCATTGGCTAGCCGTAAAGGGGATGGCCACTTTTCGGCTTGCACATGGCTACTTGCTGCCTTTTGAAGCTGATTATGTTTAAGGCCAAATTAATCAAGTTGTATTAGTCATTTGTCTTGCTTTCCTAGTTAGATTAATACACTTGGTTTAGCATTAAGGAAGATTAACAAAACTGGTTAGCATAACCGGGTGTAATTAGGCCTAATACCTTTCCTACCTAGGAAGGAAAGCTAGAGGTACTTATGTAAGAGCTTACTCAGCTTGGTTATTTTGCTGCCTATTTAGAGGACACACAGCCAAGGCAAAAACCAGTGAGATTTGAGTTAAAAACCTCTTTGAGAGCTTTGTGCTTTCATGCCTTAGTGCAAACAAATTCCAACTTGCTTATCCTTAATCTAGTCAATTAAGGTGGGGTGATCAATGATCGCACACGTACGCACACCACTCCCGAGAGTATTGAGAAGCCCAAGACCATCAAGCTCAGCCCAAGGAGGATCTACACACTTCCGCACACCAGATTCGAACACACGAGTGTCTATGACGCGGAAGTATGCCCACACACTTTGCCGGAAATTGGCGTTCATGCCCGAAGCGGTAGTGCCGCCTTCATCCAGAAATTTCCCGATTTTTGTGTGCACTTTTGGCCTACCTAACGTGGACCCACAACTTGAGGCTCCACATGGTTTTGAAGCTTAAGATGTCAGCTTTAAAATAAGCCCAATTTTATTTAATTTGGAAATCATTTGATTGGGCAAAATATCACTCAACACACACCCGACAGACAACCGTCCAGCCCCCATGTGCTTGATGAAGACTCCAGCTCCATCACCGTTACGCACAAGCCGCTAGACCCAACCGTTTCGGGATAATGTTACTTTCAAAACGCTTATCCAAATTGAGCAAATGAGCCCATTCTGGAACATAGACTTCCAGGGCTTTCTAACAAGCCCAAGAACGCGTGATTTGGCCGAGTATTCTGGAAGTTATGCTCTGTTGACGTTGAGGCAGCTGCAAGGATTAATTCTGGGAAAATGAAGAGTCTTAGGTTACATATATTTGTGTGGCTGATATTGTGCACGTTTTAGATGCTTCTAGATTGATGTAATCAGCTGCAAAAATCCTAGAATATTCCTTGTAACCTCCCCCCACCCCTTTTATGATGAGTCTTTTCATTTTTCTTAGACTTTTCATTAGCTAGTTTTAATTGTTAGGAGGTATTTGAGTCTTTTGATTGTCTTTTGCTGAGTCTATAAAAGGGGAGGGGCATGTGAAGCTAATCATTCAGCATTGTAAGAGATTTTCAAAGTAATACAAGCACCTTTGAGAGTGATTCTCATTTGTGTCTCAAAATTCCTAGTTCTATATCTTGAATTTGGCTCATTCAAGTGGTGTTCTAGGTTTCTCTTCCTTTTCCAATTGGAGTGATTCCTTGGTTAAGACAAGAGAATTAGCCCAAGATCAAGTCATTGAGTGGCTACGTGAAGGATTATCTTAATTACAAGGTCTTGTTTATCCTTGTTCTTTTTGTTATTATTCTTCAAACCATCTCAAACTATCTTCCAACATATTCACTTTTCTTTGGTTGATTCTTGTTTAGTTTGAGTTTGAGTTGATTTGGTTCACTTACCACCCACATCTACATCAATTGGTATCAGAGCCAAGGCTTTTAAGTGAGCCACATCATACCCAAACACATCCCAAAAAGCCAAAATACAAAAAAAAAAAAGAGGCACAAACCGGCAATCCGAAGTCTTGAAGACAAGAGAAGCAGCACGGTGCCCCCGTGCCACAACACACGACCGTGCCATATTCTTTTTCCAGGAATCTTCAAGGCGAGACGGAGCACGGTGCCCCCGTGCCGCCAAGCACGACCGTGCCACTCTACTTTTCTGCATTTTCTTCAGCCGAAGCATAGCACGGCCTGACCGTGCCCCCTTGCACGACCGTGCCACTTTCCCTGCTGCATCTTCTTCCTTCAACGCATCTCCAACATGTCTACAAAGTCCACAAGAAGCGACCAAGCACGTGTGGAAGAGTTAGAAGCACAACTCACTTATCTTCGAACTCAACTTGGGCAACTTTTGGATGAGAAAAGAAGGTGGGTTCATAGCCCCACTCCCTCTCATCCTCATGAACCGGTGGTTGAATCTGAAGAGGAAGGCCATCACTCCCATGCCAATTCAAGTGATGAGGAACCCCCAAGGAGACGAAGGCAAGGAGGAAATATTGGTGGTGTCCGAATTGACATCCCCGAATTTGAAGGCCACCTTGATCCGGACTTATTTCTCGATTGGTTGCACACCATTGAGAGGATCTTTGAATATGAGGACATCCCGGAAGATAAGAAGGTAAAGCTTGTAGCCCTTAAACTCAGAAAACATGCTTCAATCTGGTGGGCTAACCTTGGAGCGAAAAGAGCAAGAAACGGGAAAGGGAAAATCAGAACTTGGGCCAAAATGAAAGAAAAACTCAAGGCCAAGTTTCTTCCCTCTCACTATGTGCAAGACAATTATCTCAAGCTCCATCGACTCAAGCAAGGATCCAAGAGTGTGGAAGAATACACTCGGGCGTTTGAACAACTCCTACTCAAATGCGATTTGAGAGAAGACGACTCACAAACCTTGGTAAGATACTTGACCGGTCTTGATGAGTCCATTGCTCATGTAATTGAGTTGCAGCCCTATTCATCCCTAGATGACTTGAGTTCTCTAGCCTACAAGGTAGAGCAACAAAAGAAATCAAAGGGAAAGAGTGTCCTTTCCAAGCCTCTCTCTCGTTCTTACCCCACACAAAAGCCTCCGTACTACCCTCCTCGTCCACAAAATCCCCCACCTCCACAAACCAAAAACACCACTCCAACCCTCCAAAACCCTCCACACAAGAGCCCAAATCAAAGGACAAGGTTCGTTGCTTTCGGTGTCAAGGCATGGGACACTATGCATCTGAGTGTCCAAACAGGAGGATTGTTTCCCTAGCGGAGTACCAAGAAGCATCTGATGAACATGCCTATGATGAAGAAGAAGGAGAGCACTTTGAAGAAGGAAGTTTGGAAGAAGTTGAGGAAGGCCCCGATGAAGGAGAGTTGCTTGTTATCCGCCGGGCCTTGAGTGGAATTGCCGCTCAAAAGGACATGGAGCAAAGAGAAGCCATTTTTCACACCAGGTGTACCGTAGGAGACAAGGTTTGTTTCCTTATCATTGATGGATGTAGTTGTGCTAACGTTGCCTCAAAGACTATGGTGGACAAACTCAAGCTGCAAGTCTCTCCTCGTCCAAATCCCTACACCATACAATGGTTGAATCAAGGCAAAGGTTTGCAAATTACTCTCCGTTGTCTTGTTTCTTTTTCAATTGGGAAAAACTATAAAGATGAGATTTGGTGTGATATAGTCCCCATGGATGCTTGCCATATATTATTGGGTAGGCCATGGCTTTTTGATAGAAGTGTCATCCATGATGGCCGGATGAACACTTACTCTTTTCTCAAGGACCGTAAGAAAATCACTCTTTCCCCTCTCAAAAGTCCTTCCCCCTCTAAGCCAAAAGACAATCCTCATTTGGAAGTCTTCTTTACTACTCTTCTCAAATCTGAGCGCCATGAGTATGAGTCTTTTAAAGACTTGATACTTTTACAAGAAGAGTCTAAGCCATCATCTCCCTCACATCCACTACTCACCCCTCTTCTACAAGCCTATCACCATGTTTTTCCACAAGAAATTCCACATGGCCTGCCCCCTCCAAGATCTATCCAACACAAGATAGACCTCGTTCCCGGATCCGTACTTCCAAACAAGCCGGCATACCGGATGTCTCCAAGCGAAACACAAGAAATCCAAAGACAAGTGGATGATATCTTGTCCAAGGGTTTAATTCGGGAAAGTCTAAGCCCATGTGCCGTGCCGTGCCCGCCCTCCTTGTTCCTAAGAAGGATGGTAGCATGCGTATGTGTGTTGATAGCCGGACAATAAACAAGATCACTATCAAGTACCGGTTTCCTATTCCCCGATTGGAAGATCTATTGGATGAATTACATGGAGCCGCTATCTTTTCTAAGATTGATCTTAGAAGTGGCTATTTGAAGTACCGGTTTCCCTTCACAGAGAAAATCTAAGTTGATGCCGCGTTCCGATGGTCCATTTGAAATCCTTGAGAAGGTTGGGCCCAATGCATACAAGGTTGATCTACCTGGAGATTATGGAGTTTCGGCTACCTTCAATGTCTTCGATCTTAGCCCCTATTTCGATGATGAGCCCCTTCCTAGTTTGAGGGCAAACTTTCATTTACCCGGGGGGAATGATGGAGACCATCGTGAGAAGCCCAAGGACCATCAAGCTCAGCCCAAGGAGGATTCAATCAAGCTTCAAGAGGTCAAGGAAGTTGCCAAACTTTGCCGGAAATTGGCGTTCATGCCCGAAGAGGTAGTGCCGCCTTCATCCAGAAATTTCCCGATTTTTGTGTGAACTTTTGGCCTACCTAACGTGGACCCACAACTTGAGGCTCCACATGGTTTTGAAGCTTAAGATGTCAGCTTTAAAATAAGCCCAATTTTATTTAATTTGGACATCATTTGATTAGGCAAAATATCACTCAAAGATACGTTGTGCTGATCCAGTCCAGTCTGAGATAGGTGCATTGTTTGGGCCATAACTTTCCAACCGCTTATCCAAATTGAGCAAATGAGCCCATTCTGGAAAATAGACTTCCAGGGCTTTCTAGCAAGCCCAAGAACGCGTGTTTTGGCCGAGTATTATGGAAGATATACTCTGTTGAAGTTGAGGCAGCTGCAAGGATTAATTCTGGGAAAGTGAAGAGTCTTCGGTTACATGTGTTTGTGTGGCTGATATTGTGCACGTTTTGGAGGCTTCTAGATGGAGATATTCAGCTGAGAAATCCTAGAATATTCCTTGTAACCTCCCCCACCCCCTTTTACGATGTGTCTTTTCATTTTTCTTAGACTTTTCATTAGCTAGTTTTTAATTGTTAGGAGTTATTTGAGTCTTTTGATTGTCTTTTGCTGAGTCTATAAAAGGGGAGGGGCATGTGAAGCTAATCATCCAGCATTGTAAGAGATTTCCAAAAGTAATACAAGCACCTTTGAGAGTGATTCTCATTTGTGTCTCAAAATTCCTAGTTCTATATCTTGAATTTGGCTCATTCAAGTGGTGTTCTAGGTTCTCTTCCTTTTCCAATTGGAGGGATTCCTTGGTTAAGACAAGAGAATTAGCCCAAGATCAAGTCATTGAGTGGCTCCAGGTGAGATTATCTTAAATTACAAGGTCTGTTTATCCGTATTCTTTCTTGTTATTATTCTTCAAACCATCCCAAACTATCTTCCACCATATTCACTTTTCTTTGGTTGATTCTTGTTTAGTTTGAGTTTGAGTTGATTTGGTTCACTTACCACCCACATCTACATCAATCAAGTCGGTTTTAATCTTGAATTAAGTGGTGTTTCTGTATCTTAATCCAAGGTTAAAGACTCTAAACTTGAGTTTGGTGGTGTTTCTGTATCCATTCTTCAAGTTTCGCTCTATCTCATTTGGTGTTTATACTCAAGGATTCAAAGAGAGTTAAAGTGAGTTTGCTAGCTTTAATTTGGAGTTAGTGAATCTTAACTTTGCTTCTCTCCCACTTTCTCTCATTTACAAGCCACTCACATATCCATCCCCATGCTTATTCAAGGCTTAGACTACCTCTAATAGTCTAGATTCCATCACAAACCTCAAACCATACTCAACCGTGCAAAAGTGAGAAACATGGTGTCACAAACCAGAAAAGTGGCATGGCCTACCCGTGCCTAAAGGCACGACCGTGCCACACCTATTCGTGTGGTTTTCACTTGGTTGCTTCATAATCTTGGTAGCTTGTAACTTGGTTCCATTCATCCCTTGTGATATACATCAAATTACATCAAACTCCCTTTTGATTTTCACTTAGAATCCCTTGATTCTAAGTTCCATTCCTCCCTCACATATTTGTTGCCTCACAACCAACATATTATGTGCCCCTTTCCTTAGTTTTCTCATGATTGTATTCTCCCTTGGTTTGTAAGCTTTCACTCTTAATTTGAGTTCTAGCTTGGACCATCGGCAGGTACATCACCCCCCAGCTTGGAAAGAGTTTGTCCTCAAACTTGGTAGCTCTTCTTCTTCATCAAAGTAGGGCCTCAAATCGGCTACATTGAATGTAGCGGATACTCCATACTCGCCGGGCAAGTCAATCTTGTATGCATTGGAATTGATCTTTTCAAGGATCTTGAATGGGCCATCCGAGCGTGGAAGAAGCTTGGACCTTCTTTTGCTTGGAAATCGTTCCTTTCTTAGATGGATCCATACTAAATCCCCGGGCTTAAATTGGACTTCCTTTCGGTGCTTGTTCACCCGTTCCTTGGTTTGATCATTGGACCTCTAGATTTTAGCTCTCACTTGGGCATGGAGCTCTTGGATTTCCTTTGCCCTTTTCTCGACCTCCCAACTAAACTTGGTTGGAGTAGGGAGGGGTGTGAGGTCAATAGGAGTACAAGGGTTGAACCCATAGACAACTTGGAATGAAGAGAGGCCCGTGGCTTTGCTTGGCGCCCGATTGTAGGCAAACTCGGCATGGCTAAGCAACTCGTCCCAACCCTTTGTGCTCTTCTAGGCTAGGACCCTTAACAAAGTACCCAAGGTCCTATTGGTGACCTCGGTTTGGCCATCCGTTTGGGGGTGACATGATGTGCTGAATTTGAGATGAGTGCCCATCTTTTTCCATAAGGTGAGCCAAAAATGACTCATGAACTTGCTATCCCGGTCGGACACCATGCTTTTGGGAATGCCATGGAGCCTCACAATCTCCTTGAAGTAGAGGCTAGCAATTTGAGTGGCATCATAAGTGGTATGGTATGAGACAAAGTGTGCCATCTTGGAGAATCGGTCAACTACCACCATGATGGAATCCTTGTTTCTTTGTGTCCTTGGAAGGCCGGTAATGAAATCTAAACTCACATCCTCCCAAGGAGCTTGTGGGACCGGTAAGGGTGAGTAAAGACCTTGGGGCAAGACATGGCTTTTGGCAAGTTGACAAGTAGAACACCGTTTAACATAATGTTCGACATCCTTGGCCATCGTGGGCCAATAGTAGTGTTCTTTCAACATGAGTGTGGTCTTCTCAATGCCGAAGTGACCGGCCAAAGCCCCTCCATGGACTTCTTTAATCAAAAGCTCCCTAATACCTCCTTTGGGAACGCATAACCGGTTTCCTTTGAATAAGAACCCCTCTTGAATGTGAAATGGGCCGTGGGGATGCCG
>JAKOGI010003400.1:15000-50000 GCA_029747015.1 Carnegiea gigantea | reverse complement strand
TTTGTGTCCTCCATAAAGATAATTTAGAGAGAATTCTTAAGAGAATGGCTGTCTAGATTTTTAGCTTACCATTCTTTAAAAAAAATTATAAGATTTCAAATTTCTTTAATTATTTGTGTTTGAATGCCTTTCTTTTATCGCTTAATTATTAAGTCAAAAGCTTAGAAGAGATTATTGATTCTTACATTTTTATATAACTACAATTTGTACTTTAGAAGTTCTAGATTTGTCAACTTTATATATTGAAATTGTAAGATTTTTTCTTTTAATTTGCAACTTTGCTTTATCATTGAACTCATGTATTCATAACTATGGGCAAAAAAAGCAGAGTTTACTTTACTATTTTACAGTCAAAGAAGGACTAATAAATGATACATCTTATATGTGACGTTTATAAAATTTGAGGCATCAACATCTATTTGGTATATATTGTAGAATATATGTAGGAAAAATATGTGTAAATTAATGGCAAGGGAATGAGAACTGGAGCTATGTCGTGGGAGTACCACTCCCTTGAAAGTAATTTCGGCTCGACCTCGATGCAAATCGAAAACAACCATTTGCTCTCTAAGATTTACACAACTACCATACTGAATGCGTGTTTGGTGTTTACCATCACCCCGCAACCCCACTGAAACCAAGTCCAATGTTATTCAATAGCCCCAAAGCAGGAAAGTAAACATAAACCCCACTCCAACTCATAAAATTACTTATGTGGGATAAAAGGGGATGGGAAAAGAAAGGTGCTAGTGTATGCCATTACACACAACAATACCCTACTAATGGCATGCAAACTAGCGAAGAGAAGATCTGGGCCAAGGAAGGATTACACACTTAAGCACCAATATTTTTCAATTGAATTGATATGTAGTAAAGTAGGGCAACAACCGTGTCTATCGAGTGAATGAATCTTGAACTTAATAGACCCTGATTGAGACCCCCACAACACGCATCACCCCCTTTGGTTACTGTGTATTCCGTGACAACTCACTTGCGCATTTTAAGGCTATGCGTGCACCTCAGGTCTCATAAGTGCTCTAGAGAGACAACATAGAGTTTTTCATAGAAGACGACAATACTTTCACACTTGCGTAGGTAATTCTATTAAGTCCATCTCAGCATGGACTACCATAATCCTGGTTGTGAAAATATTAAGAACCAGACTTTGCACAACCTCACACATATCAATCGATGAATCCATCAAGTGTGTCCTAGTAGCATTACCACAATGGAATATGGATCCATTAAAAGCATAAGAGCTCAACCTCTTCGAAGCATTACTGGACGCCATAGGGATGGAGATGTAGTGCATATTGAGACCAATATTGTTTCGTTGACCACAAGTGGGTATCCACTATATTTTCTCAATCCATGGGCTTCAGTCCCATCCCTCTCAATGTCTCGAGAACTATTCACTTGGTCAAGCCCTTGGTTAGTTGATCTGCTAAATTTCTCTCTGATCTCACATATTTCATGGAGATGCTACCATGTTTTACCATATGTTTCACAACACTATGTTTGATGTGAATTTGTCTCTTCTTTCCATTGTACATGCAGTTATGTGCAACTCTAATTGCTGCCTGTAAGTCATAGTAAAGGGAAATAGCCATAGGCTACCTCCCCCACAGTGGCATATCTGCTAGTAGATTTTTCATCCATTCTGCTTCTTGACTTGCCAAGTCAAGAGCAATGAATTTAGCTTCCATGGTGGAGCGAACTATACAAGTTTGCTTCCACAAAATAGCACCTCCACCTAAGGTAAATACATAACCACTAGTCGAACTAACTCCATTGTTATTAGAGACCCATGCAGTAGAAAATTTACTAAAATACAAACACCAATCCATAATACCTCTCAAGTACTTAAGCAAATGAAATAATGCATTCCAATATTCTTTACTGGGGTTATGAGTATAATGACCCAGTCGACTAGCAGCATAAGCAATGTCAGGTCAACTATAGTTCGTAAGGAACATCACACTCCTCATGATTTTAGCATACTCAGTTTGGGAGGCATTAGGCCCTTTATTCTTTTTACAATGTATGTGACGACTGCTCGCAAGCGTACGGGTGTCGTAGTATAGACAAAATATCGTCCTCAGGGACCAAAGCAATCTATCAAGTTCTTTCTATTAGAAAATGCTAGGCAACAATTAAATCGAGGATTTGATCTAACATCTTCTAATTAACTAATTCTAAACTCAAGTAAGAAGAAAAGTCTAGGAATTTTTGTAGCTAAGAAAGGTGATTGGATCATAATGATTAACATGCACTTTTCTCTAATCAGATAATTTTGAGGAATTGTAATATATCCAAAATTTTAGTATGTTCATTTGAAATTAACCAAATTTGCCCAAACTAAGCAAAAGTCATTCTTTCAAACTAATTTTCCTTAATCCAAGTTTAATATTTTTGATTACACTCTAGTCCTGCTAACACGCAAATTTCTTTTATGAGTCATCGCTACACTACGTTTTATCAAGCAGTCTAACAATCAAATTTCACCTTTCATTGCTTCATTCAATTGTTTCAAATGTGCAAGCGAAATTTGGCCAACAATCCACTCACAACAAGATATTCAATTGATAGAACGAAATCAAACCAATCATGAAACAAAGTACAATTCCATTGATCAAAACATGATCCTACTACACTTCTATAAACTAACAAATGCCTAGACAAAATAAACTACTCACTCATGATTTAAAATTAAACAACTAACTAACGTTTTAGCGAAATCTGAGAGGGAAGAGCTTGACAAAGGTAGCCTTCAACTAAGGTCTTCGAACCGGAAGCCAAACCGATCTCCATACCTAAGAATACTCACTTAAACTAAAACAAACTAAAAATCCTAACTAAAAAGAGTGAAAGAAAAAAATGAACTAAACTCTTTTCTCCTTCTTGGTCTGCTGGTGAGGGAGGGGCATATATAGAGAAGAATAGTGATTCTCAGCTGCATAGTCGAGGGGAAAACGAAGAGCCCATAGTTACACAGTTCACCATGGTCTGTGTCAGGCACCACGGTTGGACCGTGGTCTTGGATGGAACCATATTTTTGCTCTTCTCTTACTCCATGGGCATAACACCTCATGGGCATCCGTGGGAGTCAAAATATGCTCAAAGAAGGGTCAAATGTTGGGTCCAAATGGTCTAAATTCCTACAAACATCATCAAACAACCATACATAAATATAAATTGAGAATAAGAGTATAAATGATAACTTAAAGCACATAATTCTCCTAAAAATACATCAAAAATGACCCTAAAATGATATATACAATAAGCACTTATCAAACTCGCCCACACTTAAATTGTTACTTGTCCCTAAGCAACGCTAAAACCAAAAATATACACAACCTTTTCAGGATAGACATAGGTAACATTCCAATGGCAAAGCTGATTCAAAGATAACCAAAAAGATACAAAAATCATTAGCAAACAGACTAGGGAATGAAATTTTTGAAAACCATTTGATAGACCATAATGTCAAATTTGAATTAATCCCCCCAAATTATCAAATACAATCATTCAACATATAAAACAAATAGAGCTAGCAATGCTGGTAGAACCTCACTATAGTTATGAGGAAATCATCACTCATGTGTTTGAATATATACATATAGGTTCCCTCAATTCTCATTCCATAAATTCAAATCTACTATAAGCTTGATAAGATTCTCAAATTCACCATCACTTGAAATGCAAACACACTAGACAATCATAAGGACTTTCATAAGGTTGTAATGAGGCCATGAGTAAAGGTAAGAGGAGAACAAATATTTTGAAAATGTGGAGTCAGAAGCCATAGCTTAAGAGCTAAACAATTCCAATGCAATACACAACATCATCCCTAAACCAATATAAATCAACAAAATACATCCCCAATTTGAAGAGACAAAGAGTTGAAAATCACAAAACAATCTTAGAATCCTAACAAGGGTAACACTCTTTGATTTTTTTTATTTTTTTATTTTTTTTATGCTTCTTTTTTTTCTTTACTTCTTTCTTTTCTCTCTCTCTCTCTCTCTTTTTTTTCCCCAGAGGAGTTAGCCAAAGAAAATTCATACAGAACTTTGAATCTCAACTCTTCTCTAAACTTTGTACAAAAAGACAAGGAATTTTCTTTTATCAATCAAGATCACATATTCCTTCACCAAACAACCAAAATCCTTTGAAAGATCTCAATACACCTCACTAGCGCCCAATTAAACTTGACACAAAAGAATAAAATGCACCTCTAGTCTTGGCTTAATGATAAGATAATCATTTGACCATAGGTTACAATAGGAGGTTCAAATCAGGAAAAGTGGATATAGGCTCAAAGGGGCCAGCAAGGGATATAATATGCAGCAAAGGTGGCTATTTGGCCGTTGGGTTTAACAAATCAAAGAAATGCCTCAATCATATTGTCTAAATGCATATGCGAAATATGATCTTAAATGAGAATCAAAGCAAGTTCTAGAAAAATGATGTCAACGAAGAGTCACATATGAAAGAAACATAAGACTAAATTGATAAATAGTCTGTAAAAGCTGAAAGCCTCATGGGACATCTACCAAGGTCATAACTAGCTTATTAGTAAACACATGCCAACATTCATGTAAAGAATCATGGGGTAATCAACTCACACTCAACATATGGTCAAAACATGAAGTTCATTTTGCAAACTCATTCTCAAACATTTTTATGCACAATTTGGGTAAATTAAATGATCAAACTAAACCAAATAAGTCTACTTTGTCTACAAAGATCATCATCGGAGGATTTTTTTTTGTTTATATTTCTTTTTTTTGTGAAACAAAAGCACAATGCAATCTAAAATCCTAGAAATGCAAACACAATGAAAAGAAGCTAAAATAAAATTAAATCAATGAAAAAGAAAAAGAAAAAAAACTAAATGTACTTCTAAAATGCTTTTAACCAAATAATATTAAAAACCTAAAATAAAGCTCCAAAAACAACTATTACAAACAATATATACAACACATAAGCACAACAAATCAGAGAAGGCATCAGACACCAAATATAGTGACTAACTCCCCCATGCTTGAATCACACATTGCCCTCAATGTGGGAACATAGAGAAAAAGGATAGGGGAGTAGCCCAAAGCAATCAAAAAAGAGGGGGAGGAGGAGGATGAGGAGGTTGGTCATAAGAGATATGCTAATCTTACCAGGTCTCTAAAGAAGCCTTATAGTCCTAGAAATATTGGGTTTGGGTAGAAAGCATCCCACAGAGCTAGTCATGGCACTCTTAGATAAAATCACGAAGAGCAGCTTTCTCAAAAGCTACATAAGCTCGAAGGGACACTTGCTTCTCCTGAATGGACCTAAAGGTGGCTTGTAGGTCAACACAGTCAGTAGGTGGTGAGTGGGAGGAAGAGTTAGGTCCTACTTGACTAGATTGAGGAGGTCGAGGGTGGGATGCGGGTTAAACAACATCGGCATCACCAGGTACCCAATAAAGGTTAGTCTGGTGAAGTAAAGGGGTGCAATCGACATTGGGAAGTGGCAAAAACCAATCCCCAAGGTAAATCCAACAAAAAAGCCAAGCCTCACTCTACAAAAGTTAATAATCTCAAAGGCGGCTTGATCAAGCCGAACCCGAAGACTCTATCTTCATGATTGGGCTCAACACCTAAAAGTCGAGCAATAGTAGTCACAATACCACATATGACCATCCTACCCTTAGTGCTAATAGTAACACTATACAATTACCTGGCTAAAAATGAACCAGGGTCATGCTGGACATCGTCAAGCATACAGAACAAGAAATACAACTTAGATAATCTCAGGATATTTAGACTGTCATCCCGAGCAAAGAAACAGCAAGTTAGGATATGTTGGGCTACCCGAATGCAAGGGTTCCTAATATATGTGCACTTCAATGAGCTAGTGCTGTGCCTAACACTCCTCGAAAGCTCGCCCCAAAATGCATTTGGGTTGAATTCACAGGGAACTTTCGTCAATTCGGTAAATTCATACTAGGTGAAAAACTAAATATACTGTTAAAGGTACCTAAGTTTAATTCATATAATTGTCCTTGCAAAAAGAAAAAAATGTACCCGGCTTGACATTGAGGTCCTCCAGTGACCTCAACGTGGAGTGTACTCAGGAACTCTAGGGTCAGGTCCCGGTATGTCTGCTCTTTAATTTCTATGAAGTGGCCCACACTACTCCGTGCAAACAACGACCTAATGTTATCTAACATTCCTAAACGTGCTAACAATGCCTAAACATGCAAGCAACCACCTAATGTCATTGGGTTGCCACAACCATGCGTTCATTCAAATAGTTATATCTAGCAACATGATTGGGATTCGTCAAACCGAGAGGGTGAGGAATGTTAACTTAGGCTCGCGCATTGGTGGAAGTTCAGGAGGTCCGTTGAGACCGCAATGGTGCTTGACTTGATGATCCCACATCCTTGACATCCTTTGTCTTCTGGTTGGTGTCATTATTGCACAATCAAACAAAAACTAAAATAAAACCTAAATAAGAAAATTTGAGGAAGAAAATTGAAGGCATTAAGTAAAAAGAAGAAGAATTAGAGAGAAAAGAAGATGGTTATGGTGGATTCGTGAAGGTGAGATGAGTGTGAAGAAGAAAGAAATGAGATTTGGGAAAGAAAGAGAAGAACTAAGTAAAAAGGAAGGATTTTAGTTGAAAATGGACTAAAAATGAGAAGAAATGAGGGAGGATTGAAGGTGTAGTAATGGAGAGTTTCGAGAGAGAAGGAGAGAAGTAGAGAGAGAGAGAGAGAGAGAGAGAGAGAGAGAGTCGAGAAAGAAGATGAAGTTTGGGGAAAATGGTGAGTCACCGTGGTTAAAATCCTTGACCACAGCCCGCAGCAGTATACCACGGTCCATGGTAGTGGCCACGGGTGGACCGTGGTGTCTGCTGGCTCTAGAAAATTTTTTGAATTTTTGGTTTGGCACCCACGACCCGCATTGCTGGTGTGCTGGCCGTGGTGCCAAACATTGTATATTTATTTTTTTATTTTTTTCCTCTTTTTTTTCTTTATTCTATTTTCATCTTTTTCTCTCTCTGTCTTTTTTTTGTTTGTGTCTCTCTTTTATATATATATTTTTGTTGTTTTTCTTTTCTTCTAAGAATCCTGCAAAATATAATGAAAATCAAAGGTAAGGAAAGAAAAGAGTTGGATTGTCTACTAAGAAGCGCTCTTTTAAGTTCAAGAACTTGACCCTACTTCTATGCTTGGCCCGGATCAGTCAGTATTTGGGCATTAGCCTTGTCGCGGACCACAAAGTCAAACTTCTGCAATCAAAGGTACCATCTTAAAAGCTCTAGTTAAAGGTCCTTCGTCTACATTAATTTATACCATAATGCACTGTTGGCATATAGGACCAACCACTGACGTAGCCCATCAGACTGCCTACTTTCACCTTGTTCAACCCCCAAATCAAAATCTGTATCAAATCCTCCCATAAAGGGCAAAGAGAGAAAAACTTAAGCAAACCTGCAGTAATTGCTCATAGTAGATTCGTTAGAAGCATGGGCCTCAACCTTGGGTCCACCTTAACATACCTTTGGTTGGGGTCCTCAGTAGAAATCTAGTCAAAGTCAAGAGGATCTTCGCAACCCAAGACATCCTCCATGTCAATCTCAGGGGAAGGGGAAAATTCATCTAAAAGAGAAGAAGGGGAAAACTCTTTCTTCTTCATATGACAAAACACAGCATAGGCCTTGCACTTTAAAAGTTATAGGCCCCTTTCTTACAGCAATTTGGTAACCTGCAGCAGCCAATAAGGGCCGACCTAGAATAATTTGGGCATCATCAGTCTTGGGCATATTAATTATGATAAAGTCTTCCAATAGCAAATATCTCCTATATTAACTGGTACACCTGGTACACCTTCCAATTTGCCTAAGGGTTGAGTTTTAGAATCGTCTGCTAACTATAGTGAAAATAGTGCAGGTCATAATGGCCCTAACTGAAGTTTATGAGACAAAGAGTAGTACATTAAACTGATATTTGCACCTAGATCACATAAGGCTCTCTCAGTTTCCACTTTTTCATAATATAGGGGATAGAGAAGCTACCTGGGTTGGAAAGTTTAAGTGAAAAAACAGTGGGAGTCTCTACATTTTCATTCTCTATGAATGTGGTAGCCTTGCCACCATCATTTCTGTCCTTACTCTCAACCATAATTATTTCTCTACCTTCTTCAATTGGTACGTTCTCGGGGTCAGTAAAGTCCTCTACTTCTTTCTTTAAATTAAAACAATTACAATACTCATGAGGGTTAGGTTCGGGCTTGCTAGGAAGTCTATTTGAAGGCGTAGATGGATAGCTAGCTTGTTGGGCAATTTGGGCTTCCAACGTTTTGTTATGAGTAGTAAGCACATCAACCTTAGAGGCTAATTGCTTAATGTACTCATCCTGCTTTTGTTGTGCCATAGGCATACTTTCCATTATAACTTCTAAATTGGACATTTGGGGTACTTGAGAAGGGAAATGAGGTTTTTTAAAACGAAGGGGTGCTATATCATTCATCGGGGGCATATTCGGAGGGTTTGGATTAGACTTATATGAAAAATTCGGATGATTCCTCCAACCCGAATTATAGGTACTAGAGTAAGAGTCATTAGCCGGTCTCGGGTTGTAATTTTAGACATAGTTGACTTCACTATAGTCTTTGGAAAAAGGACTCCCAACTTGACAATTCAAAGTCACATGTTTAATAGAACCATAAATTTTACATGGCCGAGGGGCACTAGAATTCACATCAATGACATTAATATGATTCAACCTTTGAGTCATAACATCTACTTTAATAGAAAGTAAAGTAAATGCATAAACTTCAAGCTTACCTCCAATCCGTTTGGGTTGGCCTCACTCGGTGGACCATTAGAAGTTGTTGAGTGCCATCTCCTCCATCAAGTTACAGGCCTCATCTTCAGTCTTATTCATCAAAGTTCCTTCTGCCGCCGCATCGATAGTGGACCTTACAGGTTGGATCACATCATTATAAAAAGCTTGAATAATCAGCCATCGTTGAAGACCATAATGGGGCCACGAACATAGCAAATCCTTAAACTACTCATAAGCTTCATAGAGCGTCTCATCATCCATTTGAGTGAAGTTGGTGATCTAATTCCTTAGGATTACCACTTTGCTCGAAGGAAAAACTTGGCGAGAAAGGCTGTAGTAAACTCATCCCATATGGTGATACATCCCGAAGGCAGAGAATGAAGCCAAACTCTTGCCTTATCCCTTAGTGAGAAGGAAAATAAATGCAGTCGAATGGCATTGGTGGAGACCCTGTTTAGTTTCAACATGTAGATTCGAGTCTTCTAAAGGAGTTCCTCCAAACTAGGATTGTTGCACCATGGAATGAGAGCTAGCTTGAGCTCAAGAATATTTGCATCAATGTTAGGGCCATCAATGCTTGAGGCGATTCCTTGAACTCCATGGGTAGTAAAATCTCTAAGGGCCCTTCTTTGGTCACTTCCTCCTCCCGCCATATTTGTCAAAGGTATTCTTGTCTCTCGTCTTTATTCTTCAAGCTTTTGCTTCTTTCTCCTCAAGCGCAAAGTCCTCTTAATCTCGAGATCGGGTTCGTATAGAAACAAACTTCGTATAAACAGGGAAGATTCCTACAAGCACTATCACCAGCACTACAATATCAAACAATAAATAAAAAAGGACAAAAAAATACTTAGTCACTTTCGTAAGACTAACTCGATAGTTAACAAATTAGTCTCTGGCAACGGCGCCAAAAAACTTGACCACCTTCATAATCTGAACCTATTACCTTTGAATACACATAGAAAACAGAGGTGTTCACAATAAAGCCATTTTGTACTATTATGCTATCCAATTTTTTATACCACTGTTTAATAGCTTGCTTAAAGTCGTAAAGAGATTTCCTAAACTTGTATACTTTACTCTCCTGTCCAGGAATTATACAACCCTCAGGTTGAGTCATATAAATCTCTTTTTGTTTTTTTCACATACATTTGATGCATTACAGGACCATGGATGGCAGCTAAGGCGACTAGAGTTCCAATGGGGGCTATCTTAGTCACAGAAGAATACGTATCGAAGCAGTCAAGCCCCTTTTTCTAGTTAAATCCCCTCATCACCAATGTGACTTTATATTTATCAATAGAACCATAAGGTCTTAACTTCTTTTTGAAGATCCATTTACTACTAATGGGTTTACAACATTTGGGTAGTTCAACCAACTCTCAAGTTTGATTAGATACACTGGAATCTAATTCACTTTTAATGGCTTCTTTTCAGAAACTAACATCTATGAATCTCATAGCCTCTTCTTAGGTTTTTGGATCTTCTTCGATGAAGAAAGCAGATACTAATAAGTCAAACAAGAAATTAACATCAAAGTCTTCAATTAAAGATATTAGTAAGGAAGTTAGGACTAAAACTAATCTCAACTCTAGGTCTCTTACTCCTTCTAGGTTCATCAACTGAGATTTTAACACCAGAACTGGAAGCAGACAAAGGCACATTCTCATGCATAGGCATAGTTTCATGCATAGTAGTAGAATCATTCTCTTTCCAAGGAAATACATGCTCAAAACATTCTGCATCGCTAATAGAGAAGTCATGCAATAACATGAATCTATATGTAGCACTATTTTGGGTGTAGCCAATAAACACAGGATTGAAGGTTTTAGGACCTATATTTTCCCGTTTGGAATCAAGAATGGGAACTTTAGCCAAACACCCCCACACTCTTAAGAAACTTAAATTAGGAGCTTAGCCTTTCTACAGTTCATAAGGAGTTTGGTCTAATTTCTTATGAGGTACTCTATTAAGAATATAGCAAGTGGATAAAACAGTTTCCCCCCACATATTTTCAGGAAGTCCCAAACTCAAAAGCATGACATTCATCATTTCTTTAAGAGTTCTATTTTTGCGTTTGGCTATACCATTTTGTTGGGGAGTACGGGGTGCACTAAACTCATGTACTACACCATTTTTCACACAAAAGGCTATCAGGTAGTTAATCTCATATTCTTCACCCCTATCGGTTCTAAGTCTCTTGATCTTTCGGTCCAGTTGGTTTTCTATCTCTATTTTGTATTTCAAAAACATTTTCACAGCCTCATTGTTGTACCTAAGGAGATAAATGTTGGTATATCTAGAGCAGTCATCTACAAAGATGATATAATACCTTTTTCCTTGTTTACTGGCTGTGTTTTTAAAAGGTATATCCAGAGCAGTCATCTACAAAGATGATATAATACCTTTTTCCTTGTTTACTGGCGATGTTTTTGAAGTCAGCTAAGTCTAAATGTACCACATCCAACAATGTTGTTTGTTTGCCGGTAATTGACTTAGAAGGCTTTTTAGCATATTTTGCTTGTATGCACACAAAGCATTTGGTGAAATTATCAACATTCACAGTAGATATAAGTTTCATATTTTTGAATCGTTTAATAGATCTAAAATTAACATGGCCTAGCCTACCATGCCACAAATCAACAGATTGAGCAATATAAGCAGAACTTGAAGCATTTTCATTTATGGTCTTAGAAGCAAGATTAAGTATAAACAAACTTCCATTTAGGTATCCCTTCTTAACAAAGACCCCATTATTAGAGATAACAACTCTATCATCTCCAACAATAGTTTTAAATCCAACTTTGTTAAGAAGTATACCAGAAACTAAGTTTCTACTAAGGAAGGCACATACAGCACATTGCTTAAAGACAGTAATTTACCAGAAATAAATTTGAGAAGAATCTTTCCTTTATCCATAACTCTAGTAGTCGTAGAGTTTCCGTACGGACGCATTTGCCACCTGTCACGTCGTTAAAGTCCTGCATAAGCTCTTTGTTGTCATAGAAGTGCCTTGAAGCTCTAGTATCGTAGATCCATTCAACATTGTTTGTGACCATACTTACCTCTTTGACTACTGCACAGATGATTTTTTGCGTCTTTGGCAAAGTTAGCCTGGGCTACAGGCCTTCGGTTTAGCTGTGACTGCCTTTTGTGAAGCGGACACTGGTATACTTTGTGCCTCGACTTGCCGCAGACATAGCACAACCCCTTTGGTTCATGGATCTTATTGCTAAACTTGTTCTGCTGCTTAGAATGGCTCAGCTTCTGATTCTTCTTACCTTTTCCTTTAAACTTGTCTCTATTTGTAGGCACAATGGATTCAGCTAGGTTAGCTTTAGGACAATTTAAAGAAAGAAAGTCCATCTTATCTTTCAGGTGATTAGCTTCTTCTATTCTCATGTGGCTGATCAGTTCCTGTAGAGGAAGCTTTCTTCTTATGTTTCAACTGGTTCCTGTAGTCACTCCAGGATGGCTGAAATTTTTCGATCAGCACATTAGCCTGCAAAATCTAGCACATCTTCATGTTCTCACTTAGACCTTCTGCACACAGGTTCTCATAACTATGAACATGTTCCATGATTGGCTTGTCATCAGTAATCTGAATATGCAGCCATTCACCGGCCACATATTTCTTCTTCCTAGCATCGTTAGCTCCATACTTAACCTCCAATTTCTCCCAAATGATCTTGGTGGATTTGAAAGATGACAAACAAATCAAACAAAGGTTTCAAATGCATTGTTGCCTTCAGGTAGGTCAGAAAACAACACATAATCCATTTCTAACTATTCAAAGAAAATCATAAGCTTTTGGGACCAACGTTTGTAGTTGGTTTTGTCCAGAGGTTCGAGTTTTGAGAGATCTGGGAGAGCACTGTCAGAGAGGGCCATTGATTTGTATACGATAGAGAAATTCAAATTGTAGAAAAAATAGGTGTAAATCAATGGCAAGGGAATGAGAACCGGAGCTGTGCCGTGGGAGTGCTATGCCTTGAAAGCGATTTCGGCTCGACCTCGGGGCAAATTGAAAATAGTCGTTCGCTCCCTAAGGTTTACACAGCTAGCTTGCTAAACGCGTGCACTCCCGGCCAACTAGCAATTGAGGAGAAAAATGGGAGAAAAATCTACAGCGAACAGACAAAAATATTAAAGGAAATTTTCTCCAAAAAATTAGCAAATGAGGCCCACAACCCACACCCATGCATTGCGCCCCGCCAGCGAGGACTCGGCGGGTGGATAGGCAGGGCGCACGTGGTGTCTACCCTCACCCCACAATCCACTAAAATAAAGTCCAATATTATTCAATAGGCCCAAAGTAGGAAGATAAATATAAAACCAACTCCAACTTCTAAAACCACCTATGTGGGACAAGAGGGGATGGGAAAATAAAGGGGTTAGTGAATGCCATTACACACAACAATATAAGTGATGAATGGATTTTTCTATAAAACTCTTCAATTGACTTTATTTCTTCATATGAAGTTTTCTGATCCCAACGTGGATGATGATGATTATTATTATTATTATAATTATGTAAATGTAAGTATATTCTAGAAGAAAATTATGCGCATCACCATGATCAGTATCTATAAAATTTGACCATTCAAAAGACAATTGAATGTAAATGTTCATCAAACTCAATTCAAAATGTTAAATGAATAACTAAAAATTTTGAAAACTAATTGTGCAAAGTACATTAATGCTACTAGTATAGAGAGAAAGTGAATTGTCTTCAATCTTTTTTTTTTTTTTTGGGAGGGGGTTACTGTATTAAGTATTAACTTTGCCCTTCATCTCCATTAAAAACAAAAAACATTTACACTGTGAGTGTATTCGATAATAGTGTTTAGGTAGAGATTAATGGTTTGATTAGACAATCTACTAATGATTATAATCTACAGTGTTTCGTAAATGTAGTGGCCGAAGCAGCCATTAGAGGTTTAAGCTGAGTTTTAAAAAAGTTATAAGAAGTGACTTTTTAAAACTACTACCTAGTAGTGTCAGTTACAATTCCAAAAAAAATTTACTAACAAAAACTTTCCTCTCTGAGTCCTTTTACGTTAGTTTGCACAAATATGCTATTTAAACAACTACATTTATCAGACATTATAATTTTAAATGGCTAGTTGAATAATTAATTGCTAAACACTACTATATAATCGTTAAGAGATAATAAAATAACTGACAACTACTAAAATAATTAAACTAAACATACACTTCATCGGGGATTTTTTTCATCTTAAAAGGGGGATAGTTTCTTATGTGCTCCCAGACGCATGTGCTTTTACTGTTCACGTACATATATTTTTCACACATGCATTTGAGATACATTACTTTTTAAATACATATTTAATGATGTGACTTTTAAGAGTACGTGGGACAATGCCTTTTTTTATAGGGAAATTTATAGGAGGGTCACACATTATTAAGCTTTCAACCAATCCATATATATTTTTTTTTTGGGTAACAAATGAATGTTGCTTTAGAGGGAAAGACAAGTGGGTGAAAAATCAAAGGAAGTTCAATTATCAAAATACCCTTAATGAGTTATGCCTCCCTCTCTCTTTACCTGATGGGTCGTCACTCTCTCTCTACCAAAACTGGGAACCAAAACCATGAGTCATCTGCCTCACACCCAAAATCGAGGGTTGGCATGAACTTCATACCATGCTCTCTCTCCCTCTCTCCCTCTCTCTCTCTCTCTCTCTCTCTCTCTCTCTAGTTGAATCTCCTCCTGAAGCTGTGTGGTAGTGAGAAATTTTGCTTCAAAATTGAGAAAAATTTTGCCCCAATTTCATCGACAATGCGTGATGGGAGAAGAACTAGGTGAGGCAAGGTGTGTAACTATAGGTCTGACAAAGTGTAAGGGGAGGCTGGACCTGAGCTTAGAGTCTTTGGTGATGGTGGATACGTGACGACGAAGGTCAACTGTGAACTTGGAGGAGAAAGGGTTGGAACATCCGATGTAGGTAGACGACTACAAGCAGCTTGGTAAACAACATATATGTGAAAATTGGTTATAACTTTATGAGTTGGGTATGTGGAATAACATTGGTGTCACTATTTTTCGATGCATGAAGGGTAAACGTTTGGGGTGAAATGTATGTCATATTGTCGGTCAACGTTTACGAGGATAGCATAGTAGTAGTTATTGTACAAACCGAGTTGTGGAGTCATGGGGTGGGGGACGTAGCAGGATTAAAAGGGGATGTTATTTTCGAAGGAAGATCATGTTGTACTAACCAGCATTGACTAACAACGAGGCATTGGTAAACTCAGGTAACATGTAGTATTGACCATGGTAGACACATTGTATTGAATAGGTAAGCCCAGACCAATAACGTTGGGGACTATGGCATGTACTTACATGGAGTAAATGATGCAGTGTTGTTTGCTGCGACAAAAAATTTATTATTGTAAAACATGCAGGGTAATTGGGAAGATATTGGGCGGAGTGACTGATACAGCACCAATTGTTGTGACGTTTAGTAAAAATGGATGTAGCCATTGCTGTTGTGGGAGATAGCAGTGGGGTGGAGAGTTGGAGGAAGTAGATATGGAAAGGTAACATATGTGGGAGGGTCAAGGAAATGCATTGTGATGAAGGAGGGGATGGGGCTAGAGGAGGTGCGAAGAATGGCGACGGAGATTACAGACAGTGATTTGTCTGAACATGAACTATGGTACAGTTTGAAGTATGACCGATAAATATTTATGGCAATTGAGAGGGGGTGTGGATGTGAGGATAGTTTTCAAAGGAAATGATGAGCATGGGTATTTGTATATGGGTGGGAATGATGGGCTAAAGAGGCAGACACAAAAGGTTGGTGCAACATGTAAACAACGAACGCACACTTGTGATCATGGCATGGTTTGTGCGCCAAGTGGGAGAAATGGTACGACGAATGTAACAGGATGTTTGTTGCGTATGCTGCTAATGTCAATAGCTTCAAACTTGGGTGTAGGAAAATACTATTTGTGTATGACACCCATCTTACTGGACCTTAGCAGGGGACATTACTTGCAGCCTGGCGCTGGATGCGGACAACCATCTTTTTAATTCCTCGTATGGTATAGTGTGGTGACCAAATTGAAGAGTGGGTGTGGTTCTTCGAAACAGTTGCTACGCACTTGGGGGGTCTGTGCAAGTGCGGGGAGTCACAAACACAGGATGCAAAATGTCGGAGGTGCTCAAAATGCAGCGAAGTTGGACATACGAGGCACACATGTCGTAATCCCCATGCTGATTTTGATGCAAGCTACGAAGGCGATGTTGTGGATGTTGAAGATTGATTGGATGGTTCCTATGTTCTGTGCGTAAGCAGGACATGAGGTTGTTGTACAATTTCATTAACACATAGATTAGTTCGTTACCCTAAGATATAATAGGTGTAGTCATTGTTGGTGATTGTAGTCTATGTTTTCGGTGGTTGTGATAGTGGCAGAGATGTCATGGGACAACCAACATGTTTACTTCATCTTCAACTCAATCTTTGCAGGTCGAATTGCTGCAGATCGCCTTCCATTTTCACCCAACGGAAGTGACAAGTTGACCCTCGTAAACTGTGTTTTCAAATGTGTAAACCCATTGCTAGTTCAAACCCCGATTGTAATTCACTGTTTGAATGTTCTCGAGGAACCACCGAATATGGGTGGTGGTAAATTGAACGTGGTTGCTTACTGGTGCACAACCAATATGTGCTTTACCATTTTTAAGGGAAAAGTTTTCCACCGTAAACTATCCCTGCGAGCTGAACTGGAGCCAGTTGGTTTGAAAGTGTATTCATAGTATGCGTGTCTGTGAATGACATGCGGGTTGCAGTGTCGAGTCAAGCTCTACATGGTTGTACATTATGTGAATTATGTGGTTTACTGCTTATCAAGTAGTTCTTACCTTGGCAAACGGTTGATACTTCGCTATATGCATAAACATCTCAGTATATAGCGGGGTTAACCATAATGAAGTTCAGCATAAACAATTTCAAGTGGAGTGGAGATGGGATTACTAACAAAGGACTTACAACTGTGAACACATATATAGAGTAACAGTGGCACGTGTAGAGACGGCGAAGACAATGGTAAAGGGCACTTAATTGACGTACTAAAATGACAAGAACACTGTAGTAGTAAATGAGATGTCTATTCTTCGATCGCATATCCCTCCCTCCCAAAAAAACTTCCTGCTACTTCTTGTACCTTTATCCTTCTCCAACGACACTAATGGGCTGCTTGTGCCATTGCCACCCTTCTCATTCTCATAAGCAGATTCACTTTCCTTGATTTCATTATGTGAATTCTCCTCACCCATGTCTACCACTTCCACGACAAGGATTTGATTTCGCAACTCCGTTCCAAACATTTGTAACATATAAATCAGAACAAACACATTACACACCACATTAAAAAAGTACATGGTGACATTTCCTTCCCCCATCCGAACATGGGATGAGATTTGTATACAAAATGCTTCCTACTGTGTACCAAAGTATTCCATCATATTTACCATGGTATACATTTATTGCATCATAGGTTCACAACCTAAACAATGCATCATATTTTGCCGCTAGCAAGTACGCGTATTATTTTGTCTGACCCTTCCAAACCAAGTCCTATATATTCAACCTCCACAATGTCACCATGGAAGTAGATATGAAGATCACCACAAGGATAATGACACATCCTCGTCCAGGGAGCACATCTCCGCACAATCGTCATGTCCTCTAAGACAGCCAGTACGTACACCAGGTTTAACCATTACGTACCACAGTAAACATGACGCTGCAGTTAGGTAAAAAATAATGCTATTTGCAACCACTGAACCTGTAGGAATGACCTCATCAGATACGAGTTGTACAACAACCAAACATTATGGCTCTAAGGTGACATACTCATCATCCTCGCCGACTACAATAACAAATACCACAATGACACACAATTAGTACACCCCTATCATATTAGGGTTACAAGTGTTTGAAAATACCAAAAGTATAATAAAGCCATTAGGTGTCCACCCCGGAATCACATTTGACCTGTGCCTGCCATATACGAACTATCTAGCGAGTCTTCAACTTGAACTACATCATCAACGTCATTTGCATCAAAATCAGCTTGGGGATTATGGCAGATCCCCCTCAAGCCATCATTGCTGCCCACATAAATAGTCATGTTCTTCATTTCCATTGAACATCATCCTCACATCCATATTCGCCTCAATTAGCATAACATTTATCTGTTATGCTTCAAGCTGTAGTATACTTTGTGCTTCGAAAAATCACCACCTATACTCTCTGTCACCTTTCCATTGACCTTTTTTACCCTCATTCACTAGCATACATTTTCTTAACCCTCCCTCATACGTTACTTTCCTATCTCCACCTTCCTCCAACACTCCCCCATAACACATACAGAACTAGTCCCCCCCTCCCTTGGCTCCTATAACGACACCGTCTACATTCATTTTACGTGATCGTCACAAGACCTATTCCCATTAACCTCTCTAATACCTTTGTATTTATCCTGCATGGATTATGATAACAATTTGTCAGCTCAAACATCACTGCATCATTTACTTCTCACAAGTGGCTTACGCTGTTCCCACCTCTATAGGCATCAGTTTACCCAATTACTAAACTATATCTACCATGGAATACAATTAAGGTTACCCTAATTTGTAAGTACCTCTATGATGACCTTCCATAAGCATTATCACCCTTTCATCCCTTTTTATAACATCTTAATTTGTCCCCTCGAGTATACTATTATCTACCCTACATCTTATCCACTCGCACTTTCATTGTCATATAAAATTCTATATACCTAGTAATGCCACAATTTATTTTTGTTTTTTTTTTTAAAGAATAGCTGCCTTCCATCACACTTTATGGTACTACTCTCACCACATTTTCATGCATTTTGGATTACACAACAATGACACCCCTATTACCATGGTAAACAATCAACAAAATCATAACATATATATATACTTGGTCAATTACCATCCATAACGAAAACAAGAAGAACAAGGAGTGCATTCTACTGACATATAACTAATATTTACCACCAAATACGACATACCTGTTGTTTACCCAGCTACTTATAGCAGTTTATCATCTACGAACTTTCCAGTTCTTCCAATTCACGCGAATCGGTCACCCTCTTCATAATCTCTCCACCTTCGTCATAAACATTACAAAAGTATAGAAATCATTGATAGAGTTGTTGAAGTTGAAAGTGGACCACCGTACTCCTTGCGTCATCCCATTCTTCTCCCCCATTTATAGATTCATGTTGACAATTACCGAATTCCCCCCAAAATTACTTCCCTTTCGCATAGACATTGGAAAGGTTGAGAGATGTAGTGGAGCAACAGTTGTCCGAAGAGGGGATAGAGAGGTGATGTCCTTGCTGAGGTTGAATGGGGAGAAACAGAGCAAATATGAAAACCCCCAATGTTTCCAGTGGTTACTTTTTCACACCCTCCTTGTGTTTCTTATAATAATTCACTAAGGGTAGTTTGGTAATTCATCTCTTCATTGAAATTTAACCCACTTATTTTTCCCTTCAAAAGTAATACTCATTTATTGTAAAAAAATCATTTAGACTCTATTTGATCCTTAGAAAATTTAGTGGAAAGAAGGTTTGATGGAAAAAAATAGAAAGGAAAAAAGACTAGGACGAAAGTAAGTTTTTTTTCCTTTTATTTGGATTGAGGAAAAAAACACAAGATTGAGAAAAAATACAAGAATTTGGATGAGAAATTTGTGTTAATGAATTACTTGAATCATGTAGATACTAAGCAATGCGAGTTTAGAGGAGGTTGGAAATTCTTTTGAAAACTTATTCCAAATTTTCCTCACAATTTTATGAGAAAAATTTTATCACTTATTTCTAATAATTTTTACATCTAATTTTCTTCCCTTTTTTTTTCTTTATGACTTTCTTTAAATCAAATACAAGAAAAAAATTACTTTCTTAAATTTTATTTTTTACATTAAATTTTTTAAAGTCTAAACGAAACCTTAATTACATCATAATTAATATTTGATCTGCGTATAATTTTTTTCCAAAAAAATCAGTTGATTGAAAGCTTGTTAAATAATAAATGACCCTCCCATGACCGACTGCTCAGCAGAACAGTCTCATTTCTCGTCAAAAATCACTTTCTCCATCGGACGGACTTGCGCTCTTGCTGCCTGTCCGCCACTGTGAGTATCATTCCCTCTGTACGTGATGATCCCTGCACAACCATAACCGAACTCGTCGAGTGTTCCTCTCCCTCTCACTTATCTTGAGATGGACATCCTGTTCGCTCAGATCCAAGCGGACCTCCGCTCAAACGACGCCCTCCGGCAGTCCGGCGCCCTTCTGCAAGCCCTCCAGCAATCCGCCGCCGGAAGGGACACCGCCGTGATTGCCCGCACCGCCGTGGAGGAGATCGTGGCCTCCCCTGCCTCCGCCGTCTGCAAGAAGCTCGCCTTCGACCTGATCCGCTCCTCCCCCCGCCTGACTCCCGACCTCTGGGACTCCGTCTCCTCCGGCATCAAATCCGATCTCGACTTCCCCGACCCTGACGTCGCCGCCGCTGCCGTCTCCTTCCTCTCCGCCATCCCCTCTCACCTCCTCTCCTCCCTCATCTCCGTCGCCCACAAGCAGATCACTTCCTGCTTCGACTCCTCTTCTGATAATCTCCGCTTCTCCATTACCGAAACCCTAGGATGTATCCTTGCTAGGGACGATCTCGTCACGCTTTGCGAGAACAATGTCAATTTGCTCGACAGGGTTTCCGCTTGGTGGCGGAGGATTGGCGCCAATATGCTTGACCCATCTGATGCGGTGTCCAAGGTGGCATTTGAGTCGGTTGGGAGGTTATTTAAGGAGTTTGAATCCAAGAAGATGAGTCGTTTGGCCGGCGATAAGCTTGTGGATAGTGAGAATTCTGTCGCCATTCGGTCTAATTGGGTTTCTGCCATGGTGGATTTCGTTTGGAAGAGGAGGAATTCACTCATGTCTAGGGCTTTAGTGCTCCCTGTTGAGAGTTTTAGGGCGACTGTTTTTCCTTTGGTTTATGCTGTCAAGGCTGTGGCATCCGGGTCCATTGAGGCCATCCGGAAGCTCTCGTCGAAGGTAAATAGCGGTGAAGGAGAGACATTGGTTTCTGGAAATGCGGAGAAGTTTGTGGGAGTGTCGGACGTGGTAATGCATTTGTTACCGTTCTTGGAGTCTTTGGACCCAGCAGTGATCTTCGAGGTGGCCATCAATATGTTGTATCTGGCTGATGTACCTGGAGGAAAGCCCGAGTGGGCATCGGCATCCATTATTGCAATTCTCACTCTCTGGGATAGGCAGGAGTTTTCATCTGCTAGAGAGAGTATTGTTAGAGCTGTGGTTACCAATCTTCACCTTCTTGATCTCAATACGCAGGTTTGGCTCCCATTGACTTATCTTGCCTAATGATTTGCTATAATCCTTCTTGTTGTTATCACTTGGAAAGACTTCAGTATCAGTCTGCAAAATCCTGTTAGCAAACTTTAGAGCTTAGTATCACTTGTATCACTTATAAGTACTTGGCTGATGGTAGTTTTTGTAACAAGTAGGTGTTTAGTACCTGCATGAAACCAATTCATTGTAGGTAGGGTATTAGATATGGATGCAAGTTAAGCATTTACGTGAGCATGTGTTTATAGTTTCTTTTTGCAATATTCTGCTTTTTGTTGAAAGAGTCATAAATACAGCTTTTAACTTCAAAATCTAGTCGATAAAGCAAAAAATCTGACTGACTTAACCTTAAAGGTAGCACAAATACGTGTCTCCAAATTTAAACCTGGAAGGAATGGATAACTTGTCTGTAATTCAATTGTGGGTCTCCCCCCCCCCCCCAAAAAAAAAAAATCCCAAAAAGGAGAGGGGCTTAGGTTTCCAGTTCGGTGATGTGAGCTGATTGCTCTCCTCTGAGGTTTTGGTTTCAATGAGTGTTATGAAGAGAGGCACTTTCTTGATCGTTCTTTGCATATGAACGGAGCCCACTACAGGCTGACCTTTTTTTTTTGGGGGGGATTAAGAAGATGGTGTTTGCTGTAGCTACTATTGTTTGACGCCTTCCTTATAATGGCACCGGAAATATTTGACTTGTGGACACTTCTGCTGCAGGTGTCATTGTTTAAGAGGCTGCTTCTTATGGTGAGAAACTTGAGGGCAGAGTCTGATCGAATGCATGCTTTGGCATGCATTTGTCGTACAGCTCTTTGTGTCGATCTCTTTGCCAAGGAAAGTGTCAGGAGAGGCCAGAAGCCTTTGGCGGGGACTGACATTGCTTCGCTGTTTGAAGATGTGAGGATTAAAGAAGATCTTCACAGTGTAACTAGCAAAAGTTTGTTCAGGGAGGAACTAGTTGCATCCTTAGTCGAAAGCTGCTTCCAGTTGTCTTTACCTCTGCCTGAGCAAAGAAGTTCAGGCATGGAGAGTAGAGTCATTGGTGCACTTGCTTATGGGACTGGATACGGGGCCTTGAACTGGACTGAATCAGCATTGGAAGTTGTTGAAGTTTGTAGGCCATGTGTTAGGTGGGATTGTGAAGGTAGAACTTATGCAATTGATTGTTATCTTAAGTTACTTGTCAGGCTGTGCCATATATACGACACGAGAGGGGGAGTTAAAAGAGTAAAAGATGGGGCTTCACAAGATCAGATTTTGAATGAGACAAGGTTGCAGAACCTTCAACGTGAGCTCGTGAAGGATCTACGTGAGGTTAACAGGCATTTCTCAAATAGCTTTGTCACACTCATATTTCTAGGGGCATAAAGCATTGCATTTCAGCTGTGGCCGATATGATCTCTGACTTATCTTTGGCATCTGGCTATAATGTTGTTTACACCTGCTACATGATGATTGCTGCCACTTGCTGTGAGATTTGGGTAATGAGTTTCAGTGATTTTATTTGTCAACATCCAACTCACTTGACCTGAATGACCAAGTTGAATGAGTCCTGTTGAAGGACCTTAGAAATTGGAATTGACTCTTGAGCCTGTGAGATATGAAAAGCTAGTATTTTACTTCCTTTGATGTTATTAGGATGTTTGCATCCAGGGTATTATTGTTCTTTTTTAGGAGATTAAAGCCATGCACAGAACATTTACTTGGTGGACTTCTTTCACTTTCTTTTTGATTGATTTATTTTTTAATTTTTTTTTTAATTTCATCCCCTAACTTTAGACTTCTGTTGGAAAGCAAGAAACTGTGATTGCGGTTATTCATCCCAGACTGGATCTTTTCAGAATGTTTTCTCTTTCCAAAGCATATCAAGAGTGTTGAATCCTCAATTCTCTCACTGGAATTAGGTTAATTAAACTACATTAGTTTAGGAATATCTATATATGTTTGTGAGTTGTTGTAGAGAAAGCCCATTCGTAGGCTTTTTTTTTTTCGTGGTTTAATGGACCCAGCTCACTTCTTTTCACCCCCACCCACTTCTTCCCCCTCCTTCCCGCTTCTTCCTACACTTTAAAAATACTACTCCTCACTCTCACCTACTCCCTCCCACTTCTACATATAACTACTATTTTTCATATTTTGAAAACTTTTATAATTTATGTAATTGTATGTATGAGTAGTCTGATAACAATTATGAAAAGTTTTATTTATTTTTCGGATGTTATGGAAATATTTGTTAATCGTGTCGGAAATTGTAAATGACGTTTTTTGTTATATATATTGAAGAAATAATTTTTTTTTTTTTTTTGCGTTGTTAAGCAAATGTTAGTTATTTGTGATTGGTAGATATTTTGGGTTTGATTCTGTATATGGAAGAAATGTTTAATTTTTTTTTTTTGTATTGGTTACGAAATATTTGTTATAGGTCACCAAAACGTGGATGGTTGTTGCTGTATATGTTAACAGATTTATTTTTCGTTTGTGACAGAAATTGCATATGTTTTTTTTAGCATAATGAAGGAATGTGTAAATTTTTTTTTGCGTTGGTTCTAATTTGTGATAGGAAGTGTAGGTTGAAGTGCATATGTTTTTTGTTGAAGTGAGTTAAAGTAGGTTGAAGTGGATTAAAGTTGGTTAAAGCGGGTTGATTTTTTTTTTTTTCCGGGTGTATGATGGGTAAAAGTGGGTTAAAATAATGAGAAGGGGGTTGAAGTTGGTTGAAGGGGGTTGAAGTAGGTTGGATTTTTTTTCGATGGGTAGAAGTTGGTTAAAATAGCGAGAAGTAGGTTGAAGTGGGTTGAATTGATTGAAGTAGGTTGAAGTTGGTATTTTTTTATTGAAGTTTGTGAAGTGGACTGAAGTAGGTTGAAGTTGATTGAAGTGACTTGAAATTTTTTTTTTTTTTTTGGTTACGATGGGTAGAAGTTGGTTAAAATAGTATGAAGTAGGTTGAATTGAGTTGAAATTGGTTGAAGTGGGTTAAAGTTGATTTTTTTTATTGAAGTTCGTGAAATGAGTTGATGTGGGTTGAAGTTGGTTGAGGTTGATTAATTTTGGATTTACCAACGAAAAGAACAGGGCCTGAACATATGTGTATTTTTTCCGTTCGTATTTGATTAATATATGAAAAAAATACATTTGCAATTTGCTTTACAAATAACAAAAATTACAACTTTTTAGGGGTAACAATGGCCACGAAATAATATTTCGTACCCGAGTCAACACAGAAAATATTTTTTAGTCTAAAAAAAATTTTATCATCGGTAATTACTATTACAAATAAAAAATTACATTAAAAACAAAATACGTAAATTACATCAACTCTCCTATTTCATTCAATTCCTTCTTACTCCTTCCCACTCCTTTCCACTCTTACATATAATAAACCACTCCTATCCACCCCAACTCACTCCTTCCCCCCTTTTCCCACCTCCACCTATTTCACACCTGCAATTTCCCAACGAAAAGAACACGGCTCATTAGTGGATGAGAAATGCCCCTACTAGAAAAAGAATACCCCCTTTCCCCAGCTTGGTAAAGGGGAAGAATAAAAATCTTCATAACCATCTATTTTACACATTCTATTTACCTAGCTTGTACTTAAGGCGTCTTTCATTATTTTTTTCATGCTGCAGGTGAGCACACCTAGAATATCTGCCCGTCTCATTTGGGCACTGGCAGAGCATATCGATCTTGAAGGTTTAGATCCTCTTCTGGCTGATGATCCTGAAGATCCACTTAACATTATTATATCAAATATGCACAAGGTTCTGTTCAACGTCGATTCATCTGCGATGACAACAAACAGGCTCCAAGATGTCCAGGCAATCCTCCTCAGTGCTCAGCGGTTAGGATCACGCAATGCTAGGGCTGGTCAATTGCTGACTAAAGAGCTTGAGGAATTCAGAAATAATAGCTTGGCAGATACTGTCAATAAGCATCAATGCCGCTTGATACTGCAGAGAATCAAATATGCTACAGAGCATCCCGATTATAGGTAAACTGTGTATCATCGTATACAGGGCATTTGTCCTTTCTTCACGTTCACATTTTTCTAGTACTAGTATGCTGAATTATTCTTTCCCTGGAGGGAACCATTAAGGGTTTCTACACCCAAAGTGTTTCCGGAGAGTTGCCTGATTCATGCTAGGCTTGTCTATGATGTGTATAGCAGATGCATGAAATTGTTAGAGCTACATCGCTTCCGTCTACAATTTCTTATTGCTGCTCAGTTATAGCTCAAATGATGTGATGACCATAAAGCTCTTGAATGTCATTTTCCTATGCACCTCATTGAGATAGACAAATTAGACTAGAGAATAACTACGAGGTGAAGGCATAACTATTTGTATTGCATTTCAGAACTCAGACATAAATTGTCATATTTTCAAACATAATCACAAGAGATTTTGCCTTTCCAGATGGGCTGGGGTCAGTGAAGCCAGGGGAGACTATCCTTTTAGCCACCACAAACTAACTGTTCAATTTTATGAAGTATCTGCGGCTCAGGATAGAAGATTGGAAGGGCTTGTTCACAAAGCAATTTTGGAGCTCTGGAGGCCGGATCCTAATGAATTAACGCTCTTACTTTCCAAGAAAACCGATTCCACTCTACTTAAGATTCCTCCAAGAGCGATCACTTTGTCTGGAAGCAGTGATCCATGCTATGTTGAGGCTTACCATTTAGCAGATCCAAGTGATGGGAGAATCAGCTTGCACCTGAAGGTTGGTTTTTATTCTATGGTTATTGAAACTTGTTGAAATGAGCTAGTCAACAAGCTAATCTGATTGATCACTGCAGGTTATAAATTTAACTGAAATTGAACTCAATCGTGTTGACATTCAAGTTGGGCTAACGGGAGCATTGTATTCTATGGATGGTTCTCCTCAAGCAGTGCGGCAACTGCGTAACATTGTCTCCCAGGTCCTATTTCATGACTTTGCTTAACATGACACTCCTATTTTCCTGCTGATTGTCTTTGTTATCTAGTTTCGATATTTCTAAGATTGCATTGCCAAAGGATTGCTTGTTTCAGTTGGTGTTCGATAAGCTAGTAAAGTTTCCCAGCTGCGTCAGCCTTTGTGGTCGCTTGGCAACAAAAAATTTAAAGAAAAAGAAAATGAAAATAATTGAAAGGAAAGTTATTTTTTTTAATTGCCTTGAACTCTTTCCTATAGTTTGCTTTCACATGTACATTTTATAAACCCTTTTGATTTGTCTGAAGGTATAGCATTGCTTTCCTTTTCCCCCCTAATTAATAGGTTCGCAGGTGTAATAAATTGTTGCTATCCATAGCTTGTTCACAGTGAGTTAATTATTCCTCCATTCATTTGCTAGAGTGACCTAACCTTGAGGGTAAGAATTGCGATAGGAAAGCAAATTAGGCCCTTTGGGAGTTCATATTAATATTCACCAAATTGGTGTACTCAGGTTCTCAAACATTATGGCATCATTTTAAGTACATTAAAATAAAAGTATAAAAGGGAGCTTTATAACGACGCACTAATTGACAGACATGCTAGCCTTCTCCTTAACCGATCCTTTGAACCCAACAATGTTTTTAGAAAGGCATACTGCCTCCAAGCAAGGCAATGTGCAATATGTCATCCGAGGTGACCAGTTCATCTCTGATTCTCTGAATGAAACATTGTGATGCATTAATCTTGTGAATGAAAGTTTCTTCTTTGATTTGTCCATATAGAGTAAAGATGTTATTATTTACTTCTGCTCTATCTCTGCATAGGACCCAGTGCCTTGCAGCATTACCGTGGGGGCTTCCCATTTTGAAAGATGTGCCCTTTGGGTTCAAGTCTTGTATTATCCATTCTATGGAACTGGAACCATAGATTATGACGGTGATTATGCAGAAGAGGATGCCCAGATTATGCAACAAAAAAGGAGTTCTAAGCCTGAACTAGGAGAACCAGTGATCTTGAGATGTCAACCGTATAAGATTCCATTGACCGAGCTTCTTCTGCCGCATAAAATCTCCCCTGTTGAGTATTTTCGGTTATGGCCTAGTTTGCCTGCTATGGCGGAGTACACTGGTACATATACTTATGAGGGAAGTGGCTTTATGGCAACTGCTGCTCAGCAGTATGATGCTTCCCCTTTCTTAAGAGGATTGAAGTCTCTGGATTCTAAGCCTTTCCATAAAGTTTGTTCCCACATCATTCGCACGGTGGCTGGATTCCAGGTATACCAACCAGACCTTTGACTTGCATGCATGAATATTGTAAATCATGCACCTACTGTCCTAGTTCAATTGTCTTTGCATCTGTTTCTTTTCTAGATTATGAATTTAGCTTCTGTTATGGTACAGGAGCATCTTGCTGGTTTCACGGGTTTTGTTTCCTTGTTTTCTTTTGGTTGTTACTATTCCTGACGCTTTCTTGTGTCAAAGGATGATGCTGAAAAGACGATGTATCTTTTATTATATGTCCTTGGTCTTTTGTTCCTTCAGATTCATTAATAGTTATCTTTTTTGTAAACTTGGTAAGTAGTGGTCTACTTATGCTCTCTGTTAACTGAAGGCTGTCTCTACTGACTCCCCCCCCCCCCCCCCCCCAAAAAAAAAAAACAAAAGAAGAAACAAAGACCCAGAAAAAAAAAATGCTGCAGTGCTCAACCCCTTTGCTACTTTGATTCTGGAGATAATGAGCATCCTGTGCCTTCAACCCCAAAACAATGATCTAGGGCTTTGGCTGTTACCAATTTGGCAAGGGTTGTACCTTGGTGACTGGAGGAAGCTGCTTGTAATGCTTGTAATGCGGAAGTTGTCACCAATTGCCTCAATAAGAATACAGAGGATTATTATTATTTTCTGGCATCAAATAGTAGACCAAATGTTTGTAACAATGAGAGATGTTTTCTGCCTGCTGCTAAATACGGCCATTGAGAGGAAGCCTGCACGTTGCTTTTGCGGTAGTTGCTTAGCTGCAGTAGATCAGAAATCGGTTTGTCAGTGATGGTTCACTAAGAATGGGTCAATGTAGCAACTACAGCATTATTCACAATGCGGGTTGAATACTTATGCTTTAGCAAAAAGCATATCTGGCATGATTTGACATACAGTCTTCATACCAATACCATTACATTCGTCTTCCCATCTGCCTATGGTTGACTCTTCATTTCCCCTAGCATTGGGGACGGGGCCCCTATTTATTTGTTGATGTTTTCCTCCTAGGGAGTTACTCAAGTGGGAATCCATCTCATTCATTTTGCGAGCATCATGAGGTCCCTTTCAACTGTTAACTCTGCTTTCTGTATGGTCCCCTTTTGGTTTGTATTTAGATATCCTTGACGTTCAGCATTTGACTTTAATTTATCTGCTGAACAGCTATGTTATGCTGCAAAAACATGGCATGGGGGCTTCTTATGGATGATGATATTTGGCGCCAGTGAAGTTAGCAGAAATGTAGATTTAGGCGATGAAACAACCACCATGATGTGTAAATTTGTAGTTCGAGCATCAGATGCTTCAATCACAAAAGAAATTGAGTCGGATCTGCAAGGGTGGCTGGATGACCTTACAGACGGAGGCTGTGAATACATGCCTGAAGATGAGGTGAAAACAGCAGCTGCTGAGAGACTAAGAATATCCATGGAGCGAATAGCATTATTGAAGGCAGCCAAACCCCGCCCCAAAATGGATGAATCTGATGGTGAAGAGCAAGAAGGGAGCAGTGGTGAAGAATTGGATGATGAAGAGAGGGAGAGGAGGAGGAAGAAGGAAAAGAAGAAAGACGAGGAAGATAAACAATCCACTTTATCTAAGTTGACCGCTGAGGAAGTTGAGCACCGAGCTCTTCAATCTGCCGTCCTCCAGGAATGGCATGCCTTGTGTAAGGACAGAGACACTAAAGTTTATTAACTGTCATTTTTACTTGGGATATGAAGATCATTAAAGCTTCTGTAGTGATAATTGTGTGGCATTTATTTGCCAATTCGTTACGGGCTTGTCAGATTTGTTGTATCTTTTCATTTCAGCCCCTTTTTTGTGTTCCTTTTCTTTCTAGATTACAGAAGTTGGCTTTTCATTTTCCTTTTTTAACATTCGGTATACCTTTTTCCTCGTTGATTCTTTGTGTATGTTCATTTGGGCAGCTATTGCCTATTGTACCTGGAGGAATTTGTTACGTATTGAGAGCATGCTGATTTTGACGAAGGAGAGAGCATAGATCTTGCTGTGATGAGATTTTTTTGTTCTTGGAAATATACTTTTTATCATTCATTGCTATATTGCATTGTGTAGGCTAATCGGTCAATTGGTCAAAATTGTGTGAATGCTCTACCTTCGAATAAGATGTTTTGCGTTGGTTACTAGCTAGTTAACTAGTTGCTTAAGTCACCTGGACGCATGTGATTTTATTGTGGGGTTCAATCAATGAAGTGATCACTTAAGTATCCTTTCTTGAGCCATTCACCGCCTGCAAAAATATTCCCTCCTGCCTCCCTTCGTCTTCTCGATCAGCAACACCTGCAGCGGCGTTTTTGAAGCTGTTGCGAATTCCGACGTTCTTTTCGTCAACCGTTCAGATCCCTAACTTGGTAGCTCTTGTTCTTTGGATCTACACTTAGCGTTTGTGTAACTTTGCTTCTAGACTCTTCTTTTGCTTTCTCACTTATTTGTAGTTCAGTTTCTCCTATTGCTAGTTGAATTTTGTTTGGAACTACCTTAATCGGGGGCTTCCTGAGAAGTGAAGACTTCAGTGTAGAGGAAATTTGGCTTTGAAGCTGCCTGAGGAGCTAGGGAGGTGTGTCTTGGTCACAGCTGGGCTCTCTCATATCCAGGTGTGTTCGCTCCTTTCTTATTTTGTTGTTTTCATGCGATCATCATATGGTTCGTTATCCATTTTGCGTTCTATGTACGTGCTTCTGGGTGTATGGTGTGCAATCGTGTTGGTGGGTACTGCTGTGATTAATGGTTGGTCTCAGAGTGCTAGTTTAATCCTTGGAGTGTAGTTTGGTGGCGCCTGACTTTGTCTAGCTGTCTTGATGAAGTGCAGTATTATTGAGTCTTGACTATAGTGGTTGTGATGTAAGGAGGTTGTGACTTGAAGTTTGGAGTGTAGGAGTATGCTTTGTTTTGGTAGTTCTCAGAAGGTAACTTTGGATGCCAAATTATGGGTCCAAGATTTGAAGATACTTTTGCTAGAAAGGGAACTGGATAAGGAGGTAGTAAAACATATTAAAGTTATGAACCATCCTTAGCAAGCTATTTGGGAAGCTCGTAATCTAAACGATACTAGTAACACATTGTTTAGGAAACTTACACAAAAAAGTCTCTAATCAAGTGAGGATTGGGGGGGGGGGGGGAGAAGGGAGGAGGGAAAGGCAAATAGCAAGAGTTCTCAATCTTCGTCAATAATATCCCAGAGGAGTTAGATCAACATGGACTGAAAGGAATTTTCCTAAAAGCAGGTTAGGTATGTGATGTGTACATCCCCCAAAAAAGAACAAGAAGATTTAACTTGAGATTTGGATTTGTGAGATTCTGGACAAAAGAGGATGCAATTAGGAGCTTGAATATGTTTAATAAAGCAATTATTAGGCGACGACAAATCGCAGTGGCCATGGCAAAGTTTGAAAAGGGTGAGAGGACTGGGCGTACGCAGAGTATGCACAGCAAAGGAAGACAGCAGAGCAAACGAGTTTAGAAAAGGAAAGAGAATCAAGGTGCGAGCAACAAAAGGGACGGGCCTGTAAGGCTAGACCAGGGAACCCATAGATGGAAGAAGGAAATAAAAGGAGAAATCAACTTAGATTTTGCAAAGTGGCTGAGAAGAAGTTTAGTGTGTACATCAGCGGAGCCCAAAGACGTAGCAACCCTATCCTCGACAATCATAAATGGGTATGGACAGTGTATGAAGATCAGTGCCTTGAGTAGCTACAAACATATATTGACATATCCGACTGAAGCATTGACGGAAGAAGCTCTTAACAATCATGAGGAATTGGACTCTTGGTTTCATGATATCTAAAGGTAGAGTAGAAACAATCCCTGCGAAACGCACAAGGTATGGCTGAAAGTGTTTGGTGTAACCCCTAGAGGATGGTGCTGGGAAAACTTCAAGAGGATTAGTGGATTATGGGGAAGTTTATTCACTCTAGAAAATCTATAGCACATACAGACAGTTTTGAGTCCATAAAGATGTTAATTGCTACTGATTATTTTTCCCGGATAGAGGAGGAGATTCTCTTCACATTAGAAGATGAAGGACACCGAGTTATTGTGAGAGAAATTGGCCCAACTATCCACCAATACTTCTCAGGCATTACAAAACACAGTGAGGCACATGAGTCCATGTGTGATCCCCCTAGGTTTGATGACATTGAAGAAGATCACGCAAATGAATATTGTAGCTCTAGGCATATCGACAGCTCTCACAGAAGATCTGAGGAGAACGAAGCAGTCCAAGAGTCACCGGAAGTGGATCTCGTGGCAAAGTCGAATTGTGAAGACCAATGGCCATAAGATAACGGCAGTGACTCCTCGGATGCAAGAACCAAAACTGCAAATTTTAGCCATAATGGCTACTTGGAAGAAATGCTCAAAATCTTCGAGCATTTAAAAACTTCAAAAGTTACAAAGAATTATCCACCTCCGGGGTTCAAAATTGAAAGCATTATTGGAGCAAATGATTTAGAGGCGGTGTACAATTCTAAGGAATTGAAACTAGAAGTGCAGTCATTGGAAGAAGGAGAATGTTTAAGCCCTTTGGATGGTAAACTGGAACTACCACCAAGGTTTGAAAATGTAATTAAATGGAAGTAAGCTTCTAGTCAGCCGGGCCTCAATCAACCTCCTTCAAAAATAGCTTCGAAGAGACAACCTGAATGGCTTAGCAAAAGTTTGACTAGAAGTCAAGCCAAGACGAACAAAGAGTCTGTTGGAAGGTGCCATGTGGATTTAAGTAACATTCTCTCAGCAAATTTGATGGAGGAAGAAAGACCCCAAGTAGCCAGAAGCTTAGAAACTTCAGAAAGTATACTCAAATTGGCCAAGGAGTCTTTGGATGATGTAACTAAGGAGGGGATTCAACTAACACTCAAATCTGATTTCAAATGCAAAGAAAGCAAGCTGAAATCACAAGGGAGTCTAAGGAGAATCTGTGAGATAGTGAGGGATGAATGGAACTAAACTCTAACTTAGATACAGATATCACCACTAAGCTTGAGTTTAAGGCCCTTAAGTTTAATTAGGATATAGGTATCATCACCTAATCAAGACTTAAGACTCACTTGATCACCACTTTAACCGTCCTAGTTAGAGATAAGCAAGTTAAGTGTTTAATGAAACAAGAGCAATGCTCTCAATTCTCTTTCAATTTCAAGGATAAAAACTTAGTACAAAATAAGGTCCCTAAGGCCCTTATATAAACGTCCCTAGGACGCCCAAAAAGGTTTAAGAGGTTTCTTCAAGGTTAGGAAACCTCTAACCTAGTTTAATCTAGCCTAATCTAGTTTAGTCAAATGGGTTTTAATACAACTTAATGTATCAAAATAGGCTTGACTACATTGATTACAATCAGCCTAAGTAAGCAAGTAAGCAAGCAAGCTGCAGCCCATATGTGAGAGAAAAGTAAAAAGTGGCCTTATCTCCCTTGCACTTAACGGCTGACCAATGGGATCTTTGCTGTCTGTCTTCACTTGTTTCTCATTGGTTCTTCTTGTGGTTTAGTAGAAAGACCCATGATTATGTCTAAACACCCTTTATCTTGCTAGGCACGCTGTTTAGACAAGGTTGGATGGCTGGAAGGCTAGTAATCCTCCATGGCATCAATTAGCTCCAACTGGGCAGTTTCTGGCTGTATTTGCTTGCCACGTTTCACATGCAAAAAGTAGGTATGATCTAGTTTTCCTTATATGGGAGGAAGCCTTAAGATGTCTACTAACCCCTATTAATGATAAATCAATGTTAAGTGAAGAATTAAGTGCAAAATACATGGGTTGAACCAAACCGGGCAGAATGGACTCTATTCTGACATGGTTTTATAAAATGCCTTGGTTCTCATATTCTACTTGACATAAACCAGATTTCTTTACGTGCTTACATAGCTAATACATTAAGAACCAAAATATGTAACAATTTCATACTTAAACCCAAAAGAAGTCTAAGGAATGCAATACACAATACCGGACTCATTTCTATCTCAACCAGCAGTTTAGATAGTTTGGGTTTAAAGACTGATTTGGATGGGCAAATGAAGTCCAAATGAGTTGAAACTTATTTTTTTGGAAATCTAACTTCTTTAACTTCAAATCTATGGCAAAAGGTTTGACTTAAAGCGCAAATATGCCTAAGTAATTAAGCTCTCAAGAACCATGTCTGTTACTATTTTGAACCTGGGACCTTCTGTTCAAGTCCTTTGATAGTTTAGATGAAAATTCTTAATTTGAAACTTATTTAATTGCATAATGAAGTTTATTAAAATGTAAATAAACTCTCTTAGCAAAGAAATTAAAGTTAAATTAGTTTAAGTTGATGAATCAACTTAATCCTGAAATAGGTTCAAAAATGATTAGGGCTAATTCAAGATTTCATGGGCTGATATCCATCATCTGTAGAGGTAGGAAGACTTCTTGGAATGACAGTCATTGATAAGGAGTAGGCAGCACTGGCATGAATTGGAAAAAGCTTGGAGAAAGAAAGAAAGGGTCGTACAAATCAGGAGGCAAATTGATTTTCCAAGCATTGAATCATCAAGAGTTGGCTCTTTGGGAAGTGAGTTTACTACACGTATCAAGGGCTGAGGTTTAGCTTGGCATCTAAAAGTGGCTATCCACTTAGATATTCTTTGGGGGATTTTATCGAGCATGTGATAGGTATATAAATTTTGCTCAACCTTTACTATGGTCTGCTATGGCTCCCGTCACTACCACCGTTCAAGGCTTCCCCATAGGCATTAGCACCATCCTCGTAGCTGGCAATGTCTTGGGTAGGGAAGGTGTGCGTTTTGAGAGTTGCCATGGACACTTGTAAGTTACTACATCGTAACATTTTTGGGTTGTTATGGTTCTTTCTTTTCGAGAGGACATGAAGCTAAAAGAGATGAGTTAGAGATGGGAGGGGAACATTGTTTACTGGAGATCGGTGTAGGCCTAGTAATGGCTCTAAATGATCAAAGTTCAAAATAGGTGATGGGGCATAGTAGAAGAATGAGAAGTAGATGATTCTGAGAATGGTTTGGAGGTGGCGTTAGGGGAGGAGAGAGGGTGATTTGTTGTCCTGTTTTGGATGGCAAGGGTAGTGATTTGATAATGAGTTAAATGTAAACGTAATGTAAGAGATGAGACCAACTTAGATAGGAGCTTTGATTGTGTTAAATTTGTGTGGCTATTAGTACTGGAAGGCTTTTGGAAGATATGGGTGACATCCTCCTTCTCTGCTTTATAAGACCATCCTATTTTCAAAGAATTGACTTCTATTAAAGAATCAATGAGAAGGTGTATTCCTAGTCCCGAAAATGTGTCTTCCGAATGGGACTATTATAGGAACGGGGTTTTATAGTATTATTTTTCTAAGGTGACTCTTGTAGTTGATGTGTTCTTTTTATTTTGTACTATAGGTCTTAATCTGTGTTGGCTTTGTTCTTACCTTATGGCATTAAATTATCAAAAAAAAAAAAACCACATTATTTAAGAGTCATGAATTGCTAAAGGCAATAACATCAACATGAAAGGGCACTCCAGCTCTTGGGGAACTTTTTCTGTTTAAGATGTCTGCCTTATGCATGA
>JAKOGI010003399.1:5000-55230 GCA_029747015.1 Carnegiea gigantea | reverse complement strand
TTGCATTATCCTATTCCCCTTAGTCTTTTCATGTTCACATTAAGGGCAACGTATTATCTAAACATAGGGGATGAATATTTTACATGTGAGTTGCATCTTAGTTTAGGCATGTTTCATTTACGTTGCTTTAGCATTACATTTAGGTCATGTTTAGGTTTGCATTTAGGATTTAGGCTGCATTTAAAAAAAACCCAAAAAAATGAATGGAAAAAAGAAAAAAATACTTCCAATGATGATGAGTGGCTTTTGATGGGTAGCCCCTTTGGTGTGAAAATTTTTGAAGATTTTGTGAATGTATCTTATTTTGGCCCTTGTCTTGATTGAGAGTTTTGTTATTCGTTGGAATCCTTAGCATTAATGTTTGTACAAGAAAGTCATTTTATGAGCTAGATGAGATTTTTTTTTTTTTTGGGGTAGATGTCCTGAGACTTTGAGCCTCATTTGGACTAATTCATCGTATTTAGTCTGATGTTCTTTCATGTGTGTGGTTTTTCCATGTTGCATCTCTAGAATTTACTTAGATTCTTATGCAAAACCATATTAGCATGTGCACAGTTGATGATAGAGGCATTCTTTCTAGTTGTTTTAGCCATATTACCAAATAGCCTACTCTTGTGTTACATGTTTATCCCCTATGCTAGCCCCTTTAAGCTATGAACCTTTTCTTATTGTGATCACTTCATATTAGTCCTTGGACAAACACATGTTCCTACCTTTACACCAAGTCTATAGTGCAACACTTTATCTATGTAGTAGGTCATTTTCTGGATAATTGAGGTTGAGGTGGCTTTGCTCTATTGGTTTATTAATGGATTGATGATATTAAGCATTTACCTTTTTTTCCCTCTTTTTTGGTTTATGTATATATGTATTAGGTTCTGGGCTAGCAATTTATGACCTATCTCTTGCAATAATCATAGTTTTCATTTCATTTCGTAAAAAAAGGGAAAAAAGAGAAGAAAAAAAGTTATGTTGAAGAAACAAGAAGAAAAGAAAAGAAAAGAAAGCAGAAATAAAAAAAGGCTAACTAATTAGCATTGGGCAACCAAATAGCTTGTGTTTCTTTATTTGTCAACTCATTTCCTACATGATTTATTGGGATTCATTGTATTATTAGGGTTTAGAGGATTGATAAACTTCATGGTTTCTTGGTGCCTTGTTGCTTGCTCCCAAATCATTTGGCTACATTGCCCCACTTTGCCCAAAATTTATTAGTCCATTCCTTTCCTTTAACCCTTCTAGCCCACACTATAACATATGTAAAGTCCTCTTCATTATTATATGCACATTGCATTCTTAGTGGTTGAGAATTTGAGAGTCTTGGCGATCATATGGTAGATTGCATTCTTGGAGTGAGTCTTCAGTGAACCTATACTATATTTCAAATACATAAGTGGGAGTAATTCATATTTCCCAAAAGTGAGGTTTTGTCGGTCCAATTGGCTCTAATCAATTCCATGTGCTTGCATGATGTGCGTTGTGATTCTTTGGGAGTGATCCAGTTTGAAATATGACTTGTCGTCACACTTTTTCGACAATATTCACCTTTTCCTGATTTCGAAATGCCTTTTGCACTATTTAGGGTTTCTATTAATTATCATTCTTGATTACGATATGTTATGAGTTGCCTGTCCTGAGGAGGTTGTTGTGCTATGAATCCTTGGTGCATCTTCCCTTGTCAGTTTTTCTTGAGTTTAGCTTTGCTTAGGGACACACAATTGTTTAAGCATGGAGGAGTGATGAATGCCATATTTGCATAGAATTTCATAAATGTTTGGGTGTCATTTTAGGGGATTAATTTGCTTAAATGTATCATTTATGCCCGTCTTTCTTCCATTATGCTTGGTTTCACTTTTTTAAGAAGTGTTTACAGATTTTAGTCTTGTGAACCCAAAGCATGTTGGTAGAACGAAGATTTTAAGACATTGCGGATAAAAGAAGATAGCAAAAGACACCTAAAAACACCCAAAATGGACGAACCGTAGCCAGTGCCATGGTGCAGAAGGATCTTGGAGAAGCAGTGAGACAAAATAAAAGAGACCATCAGAACTAAGGACCACTATAGCTTGACTGTGATGGGCCCATGGCCAAACTGTGGTGTCTTCCTCATGGTTACTTGGTTTTTCCTTGACTGTTCAGTTCTTGAATGTTTTGATGGGTTGTAGTCTTGAATTTGGCAATAAAAGCTCATTTTTCCTACTTCCTTGGCATCCCATTCCATCATCTATCATCATCTTTCATCCAAAATTACCATTCGAAGAGAGTTAAAGATGAAAGGAGCAAAGATCAAGCAGCGGTTTGAAGGCTTTGAAGTGCATTGAAAGATCATCATCCGGGCTACTTGAATAAGCTTTTCTTTCCTTCTCTTTTCATTCAACTTCTCTTTAGTTTAGATTAAGAAATTAGAGGTATTTGCTTTGTTAATTTCAATAATAAGTGAGTAGATTTTTTAAGCTTCGGGTTGCAAAGCCGAACCAATATTGTTGATTTTGCTAGTTCAATATTTGTGCATGTTGAACCCTTGCTTGGTTGTTTCAATCTAGTCTTGAATCTTAATTGCCATTGTCAAATTTTTGGCTGACTTCTTGCATGTATGTTAGATGTTAGATCGAAGTACTAAAAGGTGATGATCGGCGTTGGAGGACTTGGACTAGACTTAGTTTAATAATCACTTGAGAAAGTGTTATGAATTGAGTGGCCTTGAGATAATTTTGTTCTTAAACTTAATTCGATTAGGACCTAATGAGAATTAGTAATTGATTTGATCAAGTTAATTCACTCCATTTTGAAAGAAAGTTGTGAATTCTCTAACAATATAAAACATTAAAAATAATCGGCACGGAGAAAAGTGCTTGTTAGACTAGTGGATCGATAGATTGTTAGGTGATGTTTCCCCTAAATGTTCCTATCCATTGAATTTATCCCTAACTGTTTAACGATTGTTAGATAAAATCTAAATTTCATTTTTGATTGCACTTAGCAAACTTTTAAAGGAAAACTCGGTAATTCAATCCAATCTTCGAGGGAATGACCTTGATTTATATTGCAATACCCGTGCAGTTGCAGTAGCGATAAATAATGCATCATCAAATACAACGGAATTCATGAAGCTAGTTTGTTAATATAACAAGAATTAAATCCAGGAAGATACATGGTCCTAAACCTATTTATAAAACCTTCTAATTTATTATAACACTTCATAGGTGAGTATAGTAAAACTCTAGAGCAACTTTTTGGTGGATAATTATGCATAGAAACATCTAAGGGGTTATGTTCATGCTAAATACTTGCCACCTCATTAACCTCTCAGCATGAAGAGTTTGTAGGTGTCTAGATAAACTTCTTTCTGAATGCAAAATGGTCATTCCTAGTTTTATTCTCGTTGCACTAGGTGTTTTCCAGCTACTTCCTTACTTCTCAGCACCAAATCACTAGGTTTTCAAGGTTGATAATTTGCCCTTCTATTATGAACATTGCTGATTCTTGTGTTATTTGGTTATCTCTTGAATATAACTTATTTCTTATTTCTAATAGCAAATCTAGGGCTTCCTTATGTGCCCTTCAATTCATTGATGGCTTGTATCATTATACACTTAGACTAGTTGCAACAACTTCTACATATATTAGTGTTTTTGTACCACATGGTAACATATGGGGTATGTGACGAGAGAAAATCTTGACGGTTGTCCTCAAAGACCAAATGGTGCTTGGTGATTATCTACGCTGGACCTTTGAGCTCCTTTAACTTTTTCCTTAAGGTATGGAGTATTTGCTTATTAGTAGCTTCCATTCGCCCATTGGCTTGAGGCATTGTGATTGAAGTATTATGAATAGCAATCCCTAACCCCTTAGTATATTCCTTTATTTTCTTGCCAATGAACTATCCACCATTGTTAGCTATAATGGATATCCAAAGTCCACATCTAATAATCACATTTTTCCATAGAGAGTATATGGCTTTGTGTTATGTGATTGTTATCACTGGTTTTACTTCTTACCCTCTTTGTATAGTAGTCAGCTACCATAAATAAGAACTACTTTTCAAATGCTTATTTCCCTATCTTAAAAAGGATATAGGTTCCACTATCACAGATAGATTAGTAGCTATTGCACGTATCTTGAAAGAGTAAATTGGCATTTATCACACTTTTTAACATAGGCTAGTGCAACTCCAAGTAAGATGGGCCAATAAAAGTCTTGTTCACAATACTTTCCCTACTAGTACGTTATACCATACATGTGATCCACGATCTCATTCATGGGTCTTAGCTAGGATTAGTTTGCTTTTCCCTTATCCATATAATGTAACAACACTTTTGCATATCCTCCCTTGTAAAGTTCTCCTTTAAATAGACAAAACTAAGCTTCCTTCTTCCTAAGATTTCTTGCTTCCCTTGGATCTTCTATGAGTTTTCTAGCCTTCAAATTTCTAGAATAGGTATGATCTAAGAGTTGTCTATACCGATCATATAGACTTTCAAGCTGTTTTTGGTTATGTGCCTTATAACTTTCCAAAAGATTGATCTTGGGGAATTAGTTTACAGTAACTACTAGATTTACTTGATACATCTGCCTCATGGTTCTCTAATGTTTCAAAGTGAGTTATCCCGATTGAATGAAGTCTTTTCAAATTTTATTGAATTTGACTATATACTTAACCATCTACTTTCCTTTAACTTCAATTCACCTCTAATCTAACTCACCACCAGTTGGAAGTTACTGAAGACTTTTACATTCTTTACCTCTAAGGTCTTGTAAATCTCTAACCGCATTGTGATTGCTTCATATGCCACTTCATTGTTGGTGGTTGAAAATGCAAAACCTCACAACATACTCATACCTCTCCCCTTCTAGAGGTATTAAGATCAAACTTGTACCTAACATATTTTATGTAGAGTATCCTTCTACATAGATAGTCTATCACTTTTCCTCTTAGCAAATTTCTTATCTTTAAATTGACACTCATCTAGAAAATTAGATAGGGTCTGATCCTCAATTATTGTCTTAGGCTTATCCATTATGTCAAATTTCGATAACTCTATTGCGTATAGTAACATTCTTCTTAGGCAATCATATTTTTATATCATATTCCTCGATAGCTAACCTATCAGGGTAGGGTGTGCCTCAAGGTAAAGCCTTAATTTGCTAGCTATAATGACCAAATTCAAGACTAGATTCTATATTACATAATTAAGCACTAGTCCAGTCATGATATGATTGAAAAAGTAAATAAGAATATGCCTTTTATCTTCTTCTCTTACCAATATTGCACTAATAGGCACTTCTAATGCTGACAGATACATTATAAGACCCTCCACATTGCTAAAGCTGGATAATGATGGTATCTCAAATAGATCTTGCTTAGGATGTTGGAATGCCTCATCTGCCTCTTCTATCTATCTAAAGTCCTTAATTCAGGAACTTAAAGAATGGGAGATATTTTTATGCAAAATTAGAGACATATGATCTAGTACTACGAGCTTTCTATGTATCTTGTTGGTTTATGAACTTCTCTTATAATTTTAGGGCTTTATATGTCTAGCGTTATTTTCACTTTCTTAGAGTTTACCTCTATCCCTTTTTCATTAATCATAAGTTCTATACTCTCTTTAACTGATATCCAAAGGAACAATTTTTGTGATTTAGCTTTATGTCGTACTTTCTTAAAGTATCAAATGTCTCGTTTGGATCTAAGAGATGCTAATCAAAAGTCTTAGATTGAGTATCATGTTTTTTTATATATTCCTGTATGTTTCTTCCAATCTAGCTTTGGAAAAGTTTATTGACTGGCCTTTGGTATGTGGCACCAGTATTCTTCAATCTAAATGGCATAGCCTTATAACAATACGAACCTTGTAATGAATTGTTGTGTGACCTTAATATTACTTTCACATTGGTATTTGGTGGAAACTTGAGTAAGTAGCCATGACTACTAGTTGAATCAATCAATTTATTAATTATAAGGAGTAGGAAGCAATCTTTTTACCATGCATTGTTAAGGTTTATATAATCTATACACATTCTCTAAGAGCCATTAGGATTTTTAGTTATTACCATATTTGCCAACAATTCTTGTTAATAATATTTCATGATGAACCTGGCAATACCTCTGCAATTGTTCTAAAAATTCTTGGTTACTATCAAGCACAAAGTTTTCTGCTTTACAAGTTTTGGCTTTTGGGGATTGATGACCAACTTGTGAATGATGATCCCCGGGTTAATTCCCGGCATCTAGTATGTTGCATAATTAAACACATCTCCCTACTACCTCAGTAGGGATGTAACTGCCTCTTTAAAAGTCAAATCCATGCCATCTCCTATCTACATAGCCCTAGATTAGTCATGTCCTAAAGGGACCTCTAGTGACTGATCTTTTATTTAAGTCTATGATTCTCGGTGTCCTTATTGTCCAGTTTGGGGATCACCTCCATGCTCACCTTGGCTCCAACATTGCCTATGTTTTATTCTTCTTTGAGCCTTCCCTACTTCATGCTTTATATATCGGATGGAAACCTTCAAAATTACTATGTTGTATTATCTTGCACTCTTCTAATCACCCACTATCCTATTTATAGAGCCATTATTGGCAAGATTTTGCATCTCTTGGCTGTAGGTTGATTAAACCCTGATTTTGACTAAGTTTGCATCCCCTTTTTTGGTTCATTTTCCCATAACTCTCCTTTGATTTAGGGGTATTTGACCATATAATGCCTCTTCTAATATCATTACCTTATTTTAATTCCTTTTCTGACTTTTTGAAGGTAATTACAAGACATCTAAGGAAGAGGGGCAGCTAAAAAGTGAAAAAGGCAAGGTAAGAGCAAGAAGGATCACCCAAAAGCTTGAGAGGAACAAGTGAGCAAGGCAAATATGAAGTTTCTAAGGCATAAGGATAGACCTCGGTCGTCCCACAGTCGACGGCTTAAATATCGCTCCTCCAGTAGGTGACGATGGCGGTCGCGTACAAGACTGCCAGGTCGTCGCCCACCTGTTGTCTCCTAGGGGATGGCGATAGCCGTGGCCCTCACGACCGGCTGGCCATCGCCATGTCCCTTGGACCCCCTTGCTTGGCGATGACCAGGGTGTCTCCCGGGTGCTGTTGCATTTGCCCAGCTGACTTAACTTATAAATACCCCGTTTTTCCTAATTACAGGGGATGCTTAATTTTCCTCTTGAAAAGGTACTGTAAACACTTTCAAGGCTTAATTTTAAGGTTAAGAGCTTTTCCTTGATTGAAGATCTTGAAGACTTTTATTCTTCATTCCATTAATCTAAGTTTGTTCTTCTTTCTCTCTCTTTTTCTCTTTTGTTGGTTTTGTTTAGTTTATTTAGGCATGCTCATTGTGATTGTTGGATTGTTGAGATGATGATTAGTGAGTAGTTTCCTCAACCTGGGTTGGGGATTAGGAGCTGAGATGGCATAATAAACTTAGTGTGAACTTGACTTGCCTTAATTTTCAAGTTATTCAAGGGTCTCATCTTCCGCCCAACAAGTGTTCGATGAAATGCGACATTTCATCCAAAACTTGAGGTGAATAATCACATCGAGAGGTGGGTATTCACCCCTTGTGGATAGAAGAAGAGAGAACAAGTCTTAGGTATGAAAATAACCCAAAGCCTTGTTAGGTGCAAGTTTGGCCATATTCATCCTTAAACTTGAAGCCCCCATGAAAATAGGTGGGCTTGGTGATTAGGGTTACCCTTACTCTTCGAAAGGAGGTTTGGGCAGTCTACAACAAGTCAATCACCCTCTTTATGTATCATTTGTCAATTAAGTTAACTTTGAGAACTCATACCTAGTACGAATAAGTAGCCACTAGCGATTAATCCTCGGCCCAAGTCCTTTTTCCTATTGAAACTTTATACTATTTCTTAGTTAATCCTCACTTACTAGTTGCTCAAATATATCTTTCATCTTTTTAGATTTGATCCAAATCACTAAGTTCGGTATCCTAAAGTCTTATTCTGAGAGAACGACATCCAAGTACATGGCTAAATACCATCCCCTTGCAGGATAAATTTAAATCTTATTTCTAAGCGAGCATAGGTGGACAGTTTGCGTCATAGAATTCAAGAGTAGCCTCCTCACTATTGTGTTCTAGGCAGAGGGCACATACGTAACTATACAATCCACCATCACTTATCTGGTCTTTCCCTTATGGGTTCCCACCATAGTGAGCAACCTGATCATACCCTTGGGACATATTGCATGCCCTGTGAGACCTCTGATTGGATATAGAGTTTAAGAAATGTCCTTTCATGCAAACTGAGTCTAACAAAAAATTCATAGAATATAACATCTATTAAGCTTCAAGTATCTACTAGTACTTGACTAATCTTATAATTGGTGACTGTCAACTATATTAACAAAGGCTCATCATAAGGGTAATTTAAAGATCTAGCACCTTTAAGAATCATCTTTGATTAAGCATCTATAGTTACAGGGTTTAGTTGTGGGATTACTTGATTTAAGGTCCTCAATTGAGTCTTCAGGGCCTCGTCTGATAATCCAGTGAGAGGGTGCCTTTCTAAAATTGCCTATAGTGTAACTTTCACATGCTTATTTTGATAATCTCACTCGTTGGAACTTTTCTCATCTAAATGCTTTTTCTTTCTTTGAGGCCACTTAGCTTTCCTTCTTAGCCAAATCATTGAGTACTCTATATAGATCCCAACTCTTCCAAAACTCATACCCTTTGTCTTGGTTCTTGTCTTTAGGTCTTTGTTTAAGAAGTCTTAGGTTATCTATGGGTATCATTCTTAATCTTATAAAGAAGTCACTCCAAGAGATATTAGAGATGGGTTCTGTCTTGGATGTCTTTTCCTTCCTTCCTTTATATTTGCATTTGTTTGACTTCTTTTCATATCTTTTCGATGCCTCATTAGGAGCTCTTGATCTTTCATCATAACATTAAGCTACATGTATTGTTCAGCCATCTTTAAGGCCTTAGCTAAGATAGATGGATGCTCTATTGTGAACTTTTCACATAACTTGACTCCATTGTTGAAAGATGCCAATGCCATAAGTGGCTTTAGGCCTTTAACAAAGTGATTTTCTTGATTTTTTCTCTTTACATAGTCAACTAATGACTCTTTATCTTGTCATACTAGCTTCATCAATTCTGTTGTTAGTTTTGGGGTTTTCTTGCTGCTTATGAACTGACTAGTGAAACTAATGGAAAATCTTCCCAAGACTTAAAGATCTTGGGATAGTCTGCTGAATTAAGTCTAGGCCACCTTTTAAAGGGTAACTGGACAGTGTCTACCTAACATTACCACTATATGAGAGGCCATCCAGTGCTCTTGAGGATTTGTAGTTCCCTCTTAATGAACTATCTTTATTGCCTTAAATCTGTTAGAAAGGTCTACAGTTCAGATCTTAGAACCAAGTGGTATATTAAAGGGTGGATTGCTTACTATGTGTTGGGTGTAGGTTTCTTATGATTGTTCCTGGGATCATTGTTGGGAAGATACGGCTTTAATAGAGGTAGGACTTTGTTGTTGAGGATCTTCTTTGTGTTCCTCATTTAAGTGAGTTTTTTTTCTCTATCAAGCTTTTTATATGGGGATTCCTCCCAATTTGCCCTTTTTTGGTTCAATGTCTCTATCAAGTCATCTTCTTTTGTGCTTTAGATGAAGGAATCTTGTTTTTCGGGATTGCTATCCTCTGGGCCTCATTAGAAAGTTCTTTATGTGCGTTAGAAGTCTCTATCATGCCTTTTATAGACAATCTTTGGAAGAATGTCATCTTTGGCTTTCTCTAAGCAGCCAGGAAATCATCTAATATTTTCATCATGGGGGCATAGCCTCATTGACTTTTGTACTGATTACTATATCCGTCAGTCTCTGGATATATCCCTTTGCTCTAGGACATGATTGTGCTTAGGATTCTTATTAGACTTTGGCCAAATGCCTAAGGATAGTTTTATCTACCTGAATCATAACTACTCCCAAGGATTTCATGCTAATGTCTTTGAAGCAATTTAATTAAAGCTTCCTTATAAAAATAGTCAAGTCACTAAAATTCTAGGCTTTGACTTTACTTTTTATAAACTCATCACTCTGTTATGCTTCTTCTTGAGATTTTCTTACCTTTTGAGTCATCTTTATTCTCAGTCATTGCTACTCCCAACAACTTTCTAATTTCTAAAGCATCATTGGTATTGCAAGTTAAAGGGTACCTTCAAAAGTTTGACAACTTGATTTACAGCTTGTACTACTGTTACAAGGGCTCTCCTTGTTATATACCACTTTCCATCCTTATTCCTTGCTTCGGTCTAGGATATGGAACCTTTCAAGTTTGCAGACATTGGTTTACTATGTTTGCTTCAATTTTTACAACTACAGCATTTGTTTTAGCCTAGATTTTTTCCCCATTTCTACTAATGTTCTTCTATCGAATAAGACTGTTATAATCTTTAAGTTTGACAGTGGCGCTTGCGAAGTATCCTTTGAATTTGAATTAGACAGAGGAGACTCCACTGCATCAATGTTCCTTGTTTATCTTTCAAGAGATATGGCCTTGTTCTTTTTGTTGGTAAATCCAAATTTACCAATCTTAACCAACTTCAATCCACATCAACCTACTTCAACCCACTTCATGAACTTCAACAAAAAAATACCAACTTCAACTCACTTCCCACTATTTTAACCAACTTCTACCCATCATAGCCCCCCCCAAAAAAATCAACCCACTTCAATCTACTTCGACCTACTTCAACCCACTTCAACCCACTTCTACTAGTTGCAGCCAACTTCATCCATTTACCAACCCGTATTTCCCAACAAAAAGAACAGGCCCTATAGATCATTAAAATTCCAAATCAAAGGGATCATTTTGAGCTAAATTTTAATTTACGGAATTGCACTCATCTCCTTTTATTGTTAGTAGTAAGAAGGATTCCTTTATGTCCTCTGATTACAAAAATTTAAATAGGAAGTAGAACTCCTCTCAATCAGTCCTAATCTAAAGCCAATGTCTCGGATGGCGAAGAACATTTCTTCATCTATGCATTCTATTTATTTAGTAGCAACAAGAACATTCACCATGGTAATTGAATCTCACTAATTAGAATCTTTCTCAAGGCATGCTAAGTTCTACTATGCAATAATGCTGTTCAAAATTTTCTCTACTCCATGCATGAGGAGGCATGCCTGGCATTTTAATCCATGTTCTTTACATTGAGCCAGTGACATACTTGTTTCATTCCGCTATATCTATGAACCTATCGCAAAAGAAATCTATGTTCTTAACAACCTATCCTATTTCTTCTTATGCCTCGAATGCAAGAATAAACTAATATATTCCCAGGTCACTAATTTTAGTGCATCTGGGGAAAGTATGAGCTAAGAATACTAGTAAATTGGTGTGGATTTGAGCATCAGTTTTGCAAAATAGGATTCTTTTTAACCAATTCACCAAATCTTCATTCAATTGGTCTATAACATTCCTCATTTCTCGATTTCTTTCGGCGTTGTCTTGGTAAGGATTACTAAATAGTCCTTATAACCTTTAGTATTTGGTTTCCATATCCAACTTGTATCCTTCAGTCTTCTATTGAAGTTATGTGTTTTTCTCCTAAATTTTGTACTACACTAACCATACATGGAGTAATTCATATTGATTTCATTATTGTGGATATCCTACATCTGTCGTCTTGATGGTTTAAAGTCCTTCCACACAGGATCCAAGTTTGATAATTAAAAACCTTAAGTTCATCAATCTACTCTTCTTTTTTTTGAATGTATAATCTTTTACCCTTCTGACCTAGACCCGTAAGTGCACGGTTGTTGTAGTTTAGTAAAGATATCGTTCCTACGGAGACAAATTATAATCCATTGACTTTTACCCTACAAAAGTGCTAAGCAAGTAAATTCCATAAAGAGTTTGAATGACACTATAACCTAATTGGAAAATATAATCAATTTAAAACATTTAGAGATTTGTTTCACCTTATAAAGATGTGGATCAATGAAAAATATCATTTACCTGATCTATAATGGGAGATTAAAAGGGATGCAATCGCATTTAGAATTCAATCTTGTTTCGAAATAAACTGAATTGCCTAAACTAACCAATTATGATTCTTTCCGATGTCCTTATTTAGTCTACGTTATGGATTTTTTGATAGCTAAAGGTCCTCTTAACAAGCGAATTTCTCTCAAGTATTGCTAAGTAAAGTCCTACGCTGTCGATCAAATAGCAAGTTCCACCTTTCAGCGCTTCACTTAACTATTTAGAATTAGCAAATGAATTTGGCCAAAATTCAATCACAATAATTTCACACACAAGATAGAATTCAACTAATCCTAGTCAAGAATAAGTATAGCCAAATAAAGATGAGAGATTCCAACGTCAATACTTGGCTAACGATCCCTAGATTGAGAAAACTACTCACACTTGCTCAAATTAACAAAAACTGGATAGAGTTTGAGAGAAGAAAACTTAATGCAATTGGAGATCCCTCAAGGGTTTCCCAACTTTACAAGGGCTCCAAAATAGGAAGCACTTCTTTAATGCTTACACTAAAAACTATTAGAAATCTAGACTAAACTTAGAACAATTGAAAAAAATGGAAAAACTAGAGAGAAAGAGTTCTCGTTTTTGCTGTGTGTTCTTCATCTACTGCGAAATAGCCCTATTTAAAGAAGAACTCGATCAACCTCAGCCACGCGATGAAGGAAAACAAACAGGCTTGCAGTTATGGCCTCATCACGGACCGCGACCTTCATCATGGACAGTCTGTGGTGAGCTCTATCTCGATTCTCTTCTATTCTTTCTTCCTTCCACGGGCATAATGACTTGGGGGTGTTCATGGGGAGTCAACTACGCTTATTTATGGTCAAATTTGGGACAAAATGGTCTAAAAACCTATAAAACACAGAAAAGAACCATTCCCGAGTGTAAAACCGAAAAAGGAGTGCATAATTTAGCATAAAACACATAATTTTGCCTACAAATTGCATAAAATCACCCAAAATAGAGTGCATTATAAGGACTTATCAAAATCCCTATGCTTAAACCATTACTTGTCCCCAAGCAATAATAAAACTGAGGCTGAAAACGAATAATCTCCTTATAAAGACATCAGTAGCCGCATCAATAACCAAATCAACCTAAGAACTTTAGCCCAAAAGTGATGAAAAACTTTTATAAATAGATAGGAGAAGGAAATTTTCGAAAAAGGTAAGAACAATCACATCAAAATATTAAATCAATCACTCAAGTCAACTTGAATAATCATGTCGACATATTACAATAAATAGAGCTTAGAAAAACCAATAGAACCTCACTTTAGGGATGAGGCACTTATCACTCATGTGTTTAAAACAAAATGCAGTTCTCTCAAATCTCATTTCTTAGAATCAAATCATCCATAAGCTTTGATAAGGCTTTCTAATTCACCACCACTATAATGCAGAACACACAAGGCAATTATGAGGACTTTTAAGGGCTATAACGGTGCAAATGAAGGAGGGAACAAATATTTTGGGATTTGTGGAGCTAAAAGCCAAAGCGTGATAGCATAAACCATCATCTTCCAACTAAAACATATTCCTCAAAATTACAACAACATCCCTAAGTGATGTCACATGAAAAAGTGTCTCAAAATATAAAACCAATGCCAAATCCTTTTATTGCATCATTTTTTTTTCCCTTTTTGAAGAGGAGGATAATGGTAAAGAAAACTATGCACTTTTAAGACCTTTCTTACAACTCACAAAATATAAGCCAACTGCCTTTGAAGGGAAAAATAGAACATCAATCCCTTATCACATTCAATCAGACCACAATATCCATAAAAGGTTATTATCCACAAACTACTCCTAATCAACTATGAAAACTCTATAGCCTTGATTAAAAGGGTCAGACATGTGTGTGTGGCCAAAGACAATAATATAGGTTCTCATTAATAAACACGTTAAAGGCTCAAAGGGATAGCAAGGGATAAGTCATTCACATAAGGGTGGCTATTTGGTGAATGTAGCTCATAAAGTCAAAGAATACCTAAATCATGTTACCTAAATGTGCATGCTAAATGTGATCTTGAGCAAGAGTCAAAGCAAGTTTTAAAGACTTGAAATCTAGGATGAATCACACATGAAAGGAAATACAAGATTAAATTGATGAATTAGTTTATTCAAGCTCAAAATCTCACAGGACAAGGCTCATCTAGCTCATTGAATTTTATATGCCAAATATTCATTGCAAGAATCATTAAGCAATCAACTCATATCTAACGTGATGGTCAAAACATGAAGCATAGTTCGAAAATGCAGATACAAACATTTTATTCATAAATGAGTCTAGCAAAAAGGGTCAAAATAGACAAAAGAAAGCCATTTAGTCTAAAGACTCATAATAGGAGGATTTTTAGGCTCTTATTTTGTTTTTTTTTTGGCTCAATTAAAAACTGGAAAGTTGTCAAAACAAAACTAAAACGAAGAAAGAAATCTAGAGAAACTAAATGATCAACTAAAAATAAATGGAAACTAAACCTAAATGCATGACCTAAAAACACAAATTTTCACACATCCACAACACAAACAACTATAACAACAAATAGCTATAACAATCCCCCTTGCTTAGACAACACATGCTCCTCAATGAAAACAAAAAACTTTAAAAGGGAGGAGAAAAGGGTGGAGGAGAAGAATAAGGGTGGGATTGAGAAATGTGCCAGTCCCACCAAGTCTCTAAGAAGGTCCTAAAGTCTTGAAAATATTGGTTCTGGGAGACAATCATCCCACGGAGCTCATCATGGCACTCCTGAACAAAGCCCTGGAGTAAGGCATGCTCCATTTCTACATAAGCTCATAGAGAAGCTTGCTTCTGAATTAACTGAAGGGTAGCATATAGGTCAGGATAATCATGAGAGCAGGATGGTCGGGATGAACTAGAAGCCCGAGCGTGAGGAGGTGGAGCAAGTCGTGCTAACTCTTCATCACTGAGTAAAAAGTAAAAATTGACCCAGTTTAGAAGAGTGGTGTGATCAACATTTGGGAGAGACATAAGTCGATTCCCAGGATAAATCCAACAAATAAGTCCACCATCAACTTACAAAATTTCATTTGCTCAAAAGCAGCCAAGTTCAACGGCTCCGAACCTGCGACTCTATCATCAGGGTTCGGTTCAACTCCAACCAACCTAAAAATGGGGATATGTGAAGAATTAGTGGCTACACTATACAACTGATTGACAAAGAATGACCCAGGGTTAATCCGGTCACCTTCAAGCATGCTATACAAAAACTATAATTCAGACAAGTGAGGCACATTTAAACTGTCCTCCCTGATAAACAAGCCATGAGCTAATAACCATTAGGCCACACGAATACAAGGGATTCAAATAACCGTGCCTTTTAAATTACTAGTGTCGTATGGTGATCCCTGAAAATTTCATACCAAAAAGCATTCGGATTGAATTCATTAGGGATGTGGTAGTATGGGGGCCGCACTTGGTAGAAAACTAAATATACTATTAAAGGCACTCAAATTAAGTTCATGAAACTCCCTATTAAGATAAAATGAAATATAGCCCTCTTGACATCGAGAGCCACTCGTGACCTCAACATGCAGTGTGCTTAATAATTCATGGGTGAGGTCCCTGATAAGTGTGGTCCCTAGTTTCTAAAAATTGACACATCCCGCCCGAGCAAACAACCAACGAATATCATCCAATAGCCCTATACGATTCAACACATCCTCATCATAATATCGAGAAGCTGCAACTTGTTTACTACTTAAGCATTATATCTAGGGGTGTACATGGTTCAGGTACCCGAACCAAAAGGAATTTCGGTTCGGGTACCCGAAATTTCGGGTCAGCATAATGGTGAACTGTATCCGAACTGAAATATTTGGGTGTCTAAAATTTGAGGTCCCGAAAATTTCGGTTTGGGTTTTTGGTTAACCAATAACCCAATTTCTTTAAAAAAATATTTTTTCCCTATTTTATCTAATAATTTTTTTTGGTATCCAAACGGAACTAATACATGACATTATCACATAATATGGCAATACCACAACGTACGTTACTATTATTTACATTTCAACGACTTCACACCTCTATAAGACATAACCTTACTAACATCATATTCATGCCGAAACCATTGTCCAAATGCAACAAAGTCTTATAGAAGACCCAGACATCTAAACCAAACAGTGCAACAAAGTCAAAAACTCAAAGTCCTTGTCTTCATGGGGCTTGGCGATATGTAACTTACAAAGTCTCTAGGAAAAGAAAATTAAAAACAATTCTCAAAAAAGCATAAAATTAAAAAAGTTTTAGATTTTCGCGTACCCAAAATTACGAAACATCCGAACCGCATCCAAACCGCAAACCAAAAAATTTATCGGTTCGAGTACCCGAACCAAAAATTTTAAATATTTTGGTTCGGATACCCAATATTTTGGGTCGGTTTGCGGTTTTTTGGTTTGGATTTTTGGTTACGGATAGTTTTGAACACCCCCAATTATATCTAGCAATGCGTTCAAGATTAGTTAAACCAAGGGGTGTGGAATGTTACTTCAGTTTCTCGTGGTGGTCGATGGTAGTTAGTTTCGGGGTGCTCTTTATGGGGCTTGACTTAAAGTCCCACCTTCTTGTGCAGTTCTTTCCTTCTTCTTGGATGCCATGGTGGTGTAACGTGGGTGGGAAAAAACTTGAAAAATCAAACTAAAAGAAAATGAGTAGAAAAATACTAGAAAATGAAAATTTTGACAAAAGAGAAGTAAATGGTGAAGAACTATGGAACCAAAATGGAAATTGGCAGAATAAAAGTGAAAAATGGAGTTGTGAAATTTGCGGATATGAAGATGGGAAAAATGGGAGAGAAAGAAGGCTTGAAAATGAAAAATAAAGGGAGATGTGGGGTTAAGTGAAGAAAGTAAGTGAAAAGGGGATAAATTTGATGGATTTTGGTGAAAAATTGAAGGTTTTAAGTAAAGTGGTTATGGAGGTTTTAGAGAGAGAAGCGAGTGTTTAGAGAGAGAGAGAGTCGAGTTTGAGGAAGAAGATGAAAAAAAATGGGGGTAAAAGGGAGCCTTGAAAACCCTTGACCGTGGACGCGGGGTTCACCACGGACTGTCATGTTAGCCACGGACGGTCTGTGGCAAGCTCTAGTTTGTTGGAGCTGTCACAGACCGCGGTGGTGGCTACGAGGTGTCCGTGGAGGATCTTAAAGAAACCTCTTATTATGCTGCTAGAGTTTCATTAATTTCTAGTGGAGATTCTAAATAGCCAAAAAAACAAAATACAATAAAATAAAAAAAAGTACATAAAAAGGAAAAAAGAAAAAAACACTTGGGTTGTCTCCCAATAAGCGCTCGTTTAAGGTTGGGAGGTTGGCCTTTCTTTCATTCGGGTTCAGGCTCAATGAAAGTGTGGGTATTAGACTTCTTCACAACATATGCGTCGTTTTATCGCGAACTATAAAATCGAAGTGCTTCAATTGAAGGTACCACCTCAAATACTCAGGTTCGAGGTCCTTCTTCATCAACAAATTATGCCAAAATGTACCATCAACATATGATCAACTAAGATCGCAAGCGCACAGGTGGCTATAGTATAGATAAAGATATCGTTCCTCATAGACTAATGTAACTTACTGAGTCTTGTCTATCAGAATGTACTAAGTAAAATTCTAATTCAAAGGATTCAATATAACAACTTCCAATTCACTATTCTGAATTAATTAAAGAGAAAATATGTATAGGAATTCGTAGTTATAAAAGAGTATTCGATCAAAATGAATAACATGTACTTTTCTCTAATCGGTTAATCTTGAGGAATTGTAATCTATCCAAAAATTTGATCTATTATTTCGAAATCAATCAAATTTGCCTAAATTATACAAAAGTCATTCTTTCAAACTAATTTGCCTTAATTCAAATTTAATATTTTCGATTACATGCTAGTCCTCCTAACATACAAATTTCTCTTTCGAGATGACTTAACGCTAGGTTTTATCAAGCAGTCTAACATCCAAATGTCACATTTCAGTTTTTCATTCGTTTGTTTCAAGTCAGCAAACAAATTTTGGCCAAAAATCCACTCACAATATATCAAACACTTGATAGAACGAAATCAAACCAATCATGAAATAGACATAATTTTATAAATTAAAAAACATGATCCAACAACACTTACATAAACTAGTAAATCCATAGACAAAAAGAAAACTACTCAGACATGATTAAGAAATAAACAAAACTAATATTAGGAATAGGATATTAATATTTCCAATATATGTTGTAATTGGTTTCCAATTCTTGTGTTGCCTTTCCTAACTCAACTAGAACTAGGCAACAAGCTGTATAAATTCATGATGTAATTCGCATGGCGAGCAACATGAAATACAACCTCATGACAGGCTTGATATGTGAGGAGCCAAAACTATTCACTCCCAAAATATTTTCTACATAGTATCAAAGCCATGCCTGGTGACAAGAAATTCATAATTGACAATTAGCCACCTTACTATCTGCACCCATCTGAAAGGCCAGGAGTTGTTATCACTTCGGTCATCTCCAATTGTAAGAATTTCGATCTATGGAAGAAGGCAGTACGAACTACACTAAAATCTAAAAACAAACTAGGGTTCATAGATGGAACCGTAGCCAAACCGACACCTAAACAAGATGAGGATCATAGTGAATTGGTAGCCTGGGAGATGGCCAATTCCATGATCAGCTCATGGATTTCGAATGTAATCGACCCTAAGCTTAATGTGAGCGTGGCCTACGTAGATACGGCCTACGCCATGTGGGACAATCTAAACAAAAGGTATGCTATTACAAACACTCCTAAAATTCATCAACTAAAAGCAAATTTTGCATCTTGTACGCAAGAGGGTCTTGAGGTTGTTGAATTTTACAACAAGCTAATGGGGAAGTGGAGTGAGTTAGAAAACTATGTAAAGGTTCCCCACTATACATGCGGTAAGTGTGAATGTGAGGTCGGAGCAAGGGTGATGAAGATGATAAACGATGAAAAGACACATCAGTTTTTAATGGGCTTAAATGATGAGTCTTTCTCAGCCATGCGTAGTCAAGTTTTGGCGCGTGACCCTTTACCATCCATTGATACTATTTTCAACATAATACAATAAGGAGAAAATCACAAACGTATCATGATGGAAAGGGATCACCATGCAAAGCATAGAGTAGCCTTCGCAACAAGAGTGCAACCGGCCTCGAATGAGAAACCCACATGCAAACATTGTAGAAAGTATGGGCATGACAAGACAACTGTTACAAAGTTGTAGGCTATCCACCAGGCTGGGGGAGTCGAGGAGGAGGCCGCGGAGGCCGCGAGGGATGTACGATGCACGGTGGCAGGACTGGAGGCAGGGGTCGTAGCCCTGGGCGCCAGACGGTTCACGCCACAGTGACTGAGACCGAGGCAGAAGCTAACAGTAGCAGTACAGCCGCAGTGCCAATGTAGGTGTCTATCCCGGGATTGACTTTAGAGCAAATTCAATGCCTTCTGAGCCTCATTGAAGTTCCTAAATCCGGTTATGATCAACTTTTCGATGAAGTTTTGTGGATGTTCGATAGTGGTGCTTCATGCCACACGAAGGGAAACTCGAGCGTGTTGGAAGAGACCGAGTCGATCCTGCCCATATCCATTAGTCTACCCGATGGAACCAACACGATGGCCTCCCACCAAGGAAGCGTGACTTTAGGAGGAAAATTGAGATTGAACAATGTTCATTATGAACTTAATTTATACAGCTATGTTATGTAAGGATATGAGATGTTTGGCTATCTTTTCTGACGATGCTTGTGTGTTACAGGACCGCACTTCAAGGATTCAGATTGGTGCAGATGAGCAACGTGGAGGAGTCTACTATTACGAGTACGGGTTATTAGGAAAGAGCCAAGTGAACACCATCAACTCTGTTAGCCGGTAGCACAAGCGCTTAGGACATCCATCCAGTGAAGTGCTATCTCTTCTTCCTAGCAATTTAGGACTAAATCGTCATAGGAATAAACATGATATATGTGAAATATGTTTTTGTGCAAAGCAAAATCATGGACAATTTTCTGTGAGTCAGAATAAAGCTGAATGTGTGTTTGAACTTATTCATTGTGACATTTGGGGTACCTGTAAGTTATCCTCTTCTAGTGGTGCCCACTATTTCCTAATAATAGTTGACGATGCTAGCCGAGCAACATGGGTTTACTTGATGAGGGAGAAAGGGGAAGTAAGTCAACTACTAAAGAATTTTATTATCATGACCAAAAACCAATTTGGAAAAGGTATTGAGGTTGTAAGGAGCGATAATGGATCTGAATTTATGTCAAATCTAATGAAAGCCTACTATTTAGAAAACAGAATTTTACATCAACCTAGTTGTGTTGACATGCCCCAACAAAATGGTAAGGTGGAGTGAAAACATAAGCATGTTCTGAATGTGGCCCGAGCCCTTTTATTTCAAGGTAACCTACCGGTAAAATTTTGGGGGGAATGTGTTCTTACGGCATCTCATTTGATAAATAGGACACCAAGCAAACTGTTGTTAGGGAAGACACCTCATGAGATATTATATCATGAAAGGCCTTCATATAATCATGCACGGGTTTTTGGAACGTTACGCTTTACATAAAATAGACTGAAGACCAAAGATAAATTTGTATATCATAGTAAGAGGTGCCTCGTTATAGGATATCCATTTGGCCAAAAGGGTTGGAGGCTATATGACTTAGAGACACGTGATTTTTTTGTGAGTAGGGATGTGGTCTTTCATGAGCATGTCTTCCAATTTGCTCAAAGTACTAAGGAACAACATGAAGAAGTAGGTAGAAGGTTGTAAAATAATCTAGCACCAGAACCAATTTTGCTAGCTGATGAAGAGGAGACCAAAAAAAAGGGGAAGGTTGGTCCCAACCATTCCCAGACTTTAGCTTTGGGCCTTTCCACTGCTGGGCAGCATACCATACCAAGTTCTCTAGAGCAGGCCCAGTCTACTGATGAATGGGTCTACATTGAATAATCAGGACTGGCCCAAGAGGATGTCTAGTTTGTAGGAAACCAGGCCCCCACTGAACAGGCCCATGGGGAGACCGTCGAGCAGCATCATAAAGCGCATCGTCCAGTTCGGGCCCAAAGGCGTCCAGCCCGGTTCGATGGTTTTTTGTGTTATAATGCTCGGACCAATGACCCAACTGATGACTCTTCCACTGCTGACCCGCCCCACATGAAATCCTCAGGTATGCATTATCCTATAGCAAACTATGTATCATGTGAAAGATTTAATGCATCTCATAAAATTTTTATAGTTGCTATAACAAAAGTGGTGGAGCCTAAGTGTTTCCAGGAAGCAGTAAAAGATCCTCTCTGAAGAAAAGTAATGGCTAAAGAAATACAGCCCTTGGAAGAGAACAAAACCTGGGTAGTGGAAGACCTACCTTCAGGAAAGAAACCCATTAGCTGCAAATGGGTTTACCGGGCGAAATACAATTTAGATGGGAGCATTCAACAATATAAGGCCCGCTTGGTAGTTCGTGGCGATTATCAGGTTGAAGGATTCGATTACAATGAAACCTTTGCAGCTGTCGCTAAAATGACAAGTGTAAGGTGTTTCCTGGTAGTTGCAGTTGTAAAGGGATGGGAACTACACCAGATGGATGTAAACAACGCATTCCCACATGGTGATTTAGAAGAAGACGTCTTTACGAAGATGCCTACAAGTTTCTCTCCATCCGGTGCTAATAAAATATGTCACCTTAAGAAATTGTTGTATGCACAAGACACTCCTTTACCTGTTCCTACTACTTCTTGGGTTGATGTAAGTATGAATTTCATTCTTGGACTACCTAAGACCCAAAGGAACAAAGATTCAATCTTTGTTATAGTACATAGGTTCTCTAAAATTCCATACAACAAGACTAATGATGCTGCACACATTGCTGAGTTGTATTTCAGGGAGTTGGCTAGATTACATGATATACCTAGATCAATTGTTTCTGATCAGGATACTATGTTTCTAAGCCATTTTTGGATTACGTTGTGGAAGAAGTTGGGTACTAAACTCAAGTATAGTACCACTTTCCATCCACAAACTAGTGGGCGAACTGAGGTTACAAATCAAACCCTAGGAACACTTCTAAGGGCTTTGATTAAACCTCATGCCAAGGCTTAGAATTTGCTTACAAGAGGACTCCAAGCAAGGCTATTGGTCTATGAACATTCAAGGTGGTCTATGGAATTGATCCTATTAGTCCACTTGATCTTACTCCACGACCTTTATATCAAAAGCCAAGTACGGATGCAGCGGCTAGGGTAGAAGAAATCCAGAAGATACATGAGTTGGTGAGAAGCAGAATAGAGAAGACTAATACATCATATCAAGCTTAAGCCAACAAACACAAGAAGAAGGTGGCATTTCAACCTGGAGACCTTGTATGGATACACCTAAGGAAGGAAAGATTTCCTTCACAGAGGAAGAACAAGCTCATGCCAAGAGCTGATGGTCCATTTGAGGTACTCAAAAAAATTAATGATAATGCTTATAAGGTTTATTTGCTGGGGGACTATGGAGTTTAAGCTACATGCAATGTGGCTGACTTGAGTACTTACCAAGCTGATGATTACCTTGAAGATTTGAGGATCAAATCTCTTCAAAAGGGGAGGATGATGGAGTCCCCCATAGCCTAGACAAAGCAGACCATCCTAAGAGTCTTATAAGGTCCAATGCAAGTTCCAAAGTCCAAGCAATGGTTTAGATTTTGGAGAAGAATCAAACAGAAGCAACCAGGATGAACAGCTAGAATTTACCTGGTTTTGTGCATTTGATTCTTAAGCTACATTGTGGCTTAAGACTAATATTTTTGCATTTTTGGGTTCCTTATGATGTTAGCTTTCAAGTCCAAGCATTTAAAATCAATCATGCATAGTGGAAGTCAAGACATCAAGGCCTTTTGTTCAACCTGCCAGTTTTGGTCCAAAACAGCACGGTAAAATGTTTTAGTAGAAGCCTTCTACTTAAACATGATTTAACCTTGATTTCTTTACAGGGGTGTTTGTATACACCCTAAGGAGTCCCCCCATTGTGTGGAATTAAGATCATACTCATTTTTAATTGGTTGGAGCAAGGTCACAAAACCGGGTTAAAAACTGCTTTTGATAACCCGGTTGTGTGCTACGTGTTTTTCCTTCTTCAAAGGGTTTGCTCAGCTCCTTCCTTGCTTGATTGATTTAATAACTAGTCAAGAAACCAGGAAACACCATGATTTGCTACTGAGAAGCCTTAGAACGTGTCTATCCAATGAAAGCAAAAAGGAAGCAAAGGCACCTTGCATTCTAGTTGGACAGCCGAAAAGAGATCACAGTTTACGGCTGCTTTTCTCCACATTTTGCTAGTAATGCTGGTGTATTAGCTTAATTAAGTTGTATTAAAGCTAAGTACATCATTTGTTTTGCTTTCCTTAATATTCTAGTTGTAACTAGTTTAAGTTAAGCAAGTTCGTAATCTAGCTTAACCTTAAGCGCGTGGATTTAGCTAGTTAAGCCATTTCCTTCCTAAGGAGGAAACCTCCACCAGCTTGCTTAGTTACTTAGTTGCTTGCTAGGTCTCGTAGTAGTGTTTAGCCATGGCCATTTTGTAACTTAGACTTGAATATTGAATGAAAACTAGAATTGAGAGCAAACAACTTTTGTTCATTCAAATACTTCACGTGCTCATCCTTAATTTGGTCAATTAAGGTGGTGATCAAGTAAGTCCTAAACCTTGATTAAGTGGTGTTTCTGTATCTTAATCACAGTTTAGGGACCCTAAGCTCAAGTTTAATGGTGTTTCTGTATCTAAACAAGAGTTTAGCCTATCATTCTTTCATACATTCATATACGGCACACTTAAACTTTAGCTTGAATTCAGCTTGCTTGCCTTTAGCTCTTGAATTAAGGTTTGAGTATTAGTGTTTTCCTTCCAAGATACATCACTAGTCTTGGCTTAAAGATAAGACAAGTATTTGGCCATAGGATATAATAGGAGGTTTAAATCAAGAAAAACGGATATAGGCTTAAAGGGGTTAGCAAGGGATACAATACATAACAAATGTGGCTATTTGGTCATGGGGTTTCAACAAATCCCCAAAAAAAAAAAAATTGCCTCAATCATATTATCTAAATTCATGTACAAAATGTGATCTTGAATGAGAATTAAAGTAAATTCTAGAGAAATGACATCAAGGAAGAGTCACCTGTGAAAGAAAATATGAGCCTAAATTGATCAATTGGCTCTAAAAGCTCAAAATCTCATGGGACATCTACCAAGGCCAAAACTAGCTCACTAGCAAGCACATGCCAAAACTCATGTAAAGACCCATGGGGTAAATCAACTCGCATTTAGCATGTGGTCAAAATATGGAATTCATTTCGAAAAACTCATTCGTAAACACTTTATGCATAATTTAGGCGAATCAAAGGATCAAACTAAACCATATAAGTCTACCAAATCTATGAAGATCATCATTAGAGGATTTTTTTTCTTGTTTTTGTATATTTTTTTCCATTCATTTTTGTTTTATTTTTTTATGTAGGCTCCTACAAACAATGCAAACTAACATGCAAAGAAACTAATAAAAGAAAGAAACTAAAATGTAACCTAGAATGAAAAGAAAACTAAATGCACTACTAAACAAAGCTAAAACCAAAAATCAAAAACAACAAAAACTACCACTAAAAACATATGCAAAGCACAAAACACACCCAACAGAAACAAGCATCAAATACCAAATATAACGACTAACTCCCCCATGCTTGAATCACACATTGCTCTCAATGTGGGCACATAACAAAAAAAAGGAAGGGAGTAGCACAGAGCAATCAGAAAGGGGGTGGTGGAGGATGGGGTGGTTGGCCATAAGAGATATACCAATCTCATTAAGTCTCTAGACATGCCCTGTAGTCTTGAAAATGTTGTGTTTGGGAAGCAAGCAACCCACAAACCTCATCGTGGAGTTCTTGGTTAAAGTCCCGAAAAGCGACGATCTCAGAAGCAACAAGTGCTTGGAGGGAAACTTGCTCCTCTTGAATGGATCTAAGGGTGTCTTAAATACTAGAATAGTCAAGAGGGGGTGGTTGAGAGGAAGAACTAGGTCCGGATTGACTAGAGTGAGGGGCTAGATGATGGGGTGCGGGTCAAACAATCCCCTCATCACCAGGTACCTAATAAAGGTTACCTAAGTGAAGAAGGCTGGTTCGATCAATATTAGGAAGAGGCAAAAGCCAGTCCCCAGGGTAAATCCAACATAAACGGCTAGTCTCAAGCTCACAAAAGTTCATAATCTCAAAAGCAGCTTGATTAAGCCGCTCAAACACAGAAAGTCCATCCTCAGGATTGAGCTTAACTCCCAAGAATCTAGCAATAGTAGTTACGATCTCACCAATGACTATCCCACCTTTAGTGATAACAACAGCACTATGTAATTTTCTAGCTAAAAATGAACTTGGGTCTAGCTGATCTGCATGAAGCATGCATGACAAAAAGTATAACTCAGAAAGTCTCGGGACACTCAGACTATCGTCCCGAGCAAACAGGGAACAAGCCAAAATACAATGGGCTACTCTAATATAAGGATTCCTAATATGTATACATTTTGATGAACTGGTGTTGTACCTAACACTCTCCAAAAGTTCACTCCAAAATGCGTTTGGGTTGAATTCATGGGGGACTTGACGGGGCAATAAATCCATGTTAGGTGAAAAACCAAAAATACTGTTGAAGGTATCTACGTTCAATTTATACGATTGACCTTACAAATAAAACAATATATATCCGACTCGACATTGAGGCCCTCTTGTGACCTCAACATGGAGTGTACTAAGGAATTCTAGGGTCAGTCCCGATATGTATGCTCTTTAATTTCTAAAAAGTATCCCATACCACCTCTTGTAAACAGCCATCTAATATCATCCAACAATCCTAATCGGGCTAACAAATGCACATAATAATATCTAGTTGCTAGAACCATACGTTTATTCAAACAATTATACCCAGCAACGTGATCAGGATGCGTTAAACCAAGAGGATGAGGAACGTTACCTCTAGCACGCATAGTTCGGGATGCCCTTTGAGGTTGAGATGGTATTTGACTTGAAGAACCAACCTCCTTGGTGCTCTTTGTCTCTTGTTTGGTGCCATGGTCACAAACTCTAACCAAAAATAAAACTAAAACCAAAAATAAGAATTAAAACCTTGAAAATTGAAGGAATTATGTAAAAATATGAAGAATAAGAGAAAGAAAAGGATGGATATGGTGGCTGAGTGAAGGTGAGATGAATTTGAAGAAGAAAGAGAAGAAATTTATGGGGAAAGATGAAAGATTGAGTGAAAGGGGATGATTTGGTGTGAAAATGATTGAAAATAGTGATGAAATGAGGGAGGATTAGAGGTAGGAGGCATAGAGAGTTTAGAGAGAGCAAATGGAGGTAGAGAGAGTATTTCGAGAGGTTGAAGAAGAAGTGAGGGAGAGGAAAGGGCACCGCAGTCAAAAACGTAGACCGTGGGTCATAGCAGCACACCACGGTCCATGGCCCTCACCACGGGCCAACCGTGGTGTCTATGGGTCCTCGATCTTTTTTATTTTTCTGGGTTGGCAACCCACGGCCGAATTTTTGGGGGTGCTGACCGTGGTGCCAACATTTATTCATATTTTTTGTTTCTTTTTCTTTTTTTCTGTCTTTTTTTCATCACAAATTACAAAAATAGTGAAAATAAAAGGTAAGGAAAGAAAAAAGGAAAGAAACTTGGCTTGCCTCCCAAGAAGCGCTCTTTTAAGGCCAAGAGCTTGACCCTTATTTTATGCTTGGTCCGGGTCAGATAGCGTATGGACATTGACTTTGTCCCGGACCACAAAATCAAATTTCTTCAGTCGAAGGTACCATCTTCAAAGTTCTAGTTGAAGATCCTTCGTCTTCATAACTTGGTGCTATAATGCATAATCTGCATGCAAAACAAATCACTCTTGTTGCTCATGGAAGACTCATTAGGAATAGGGGCCTCAACCTCAGGCTTGTTAGGTGGCATGAAGCAGCAAATCAACCTTAACAGACCTTTGGTTGAGGTTCTCATAAGAAATCCAATCAAAATCAGGAGGATCTTCACAAGTCAAGACATCCTCCATATCAATCTTAGGACACAGGGGCAATGCATCTAATACAGAAGAATGAGAGAAAACCACGTCCTCCTTTCTATGACTAAACATAGAAAAGCACCCTTCTACCTCAAAAGATATACGACCTTCTCTTATATCAATGTGGCAACCAGCTATCGCCAAAATGGGCCGACCTAGGATAATTTGAGCATCGTCGGTCTCAGGTATATCAACTATAACGAAGTCTTCCAACACCCAAATGTCTCCTATATTGACTGGCACATCATTTAATCTACGTATAGGTTGCATCACAGAACCATCAGCCAACTGTAGTGAAAAAAGTGCAACTAGAAATGATCCTAAGTGCAGCTTATGAAACAAAGAATAGGGCATTATGCTGACACTAGCACCTAGATCGCAAAGGCCTCTCTCAATTTCTACCGTTCCTACAAATGTAGGGGATAGAAAAACTACCTGGGTCAAGGAGCATAGGGGAAAAATGTTGCGGAACTCAACAGTGTCATTCTCTTTTAACGTGGCAGTCTTGCCATCATTTTTCTCTCCTTATTTCTAGCCATGATTATTTCCCTACCCTCTCCATTAGTGTATCCTTAGAGCCAGTTAAGTCCTCTTCTTCTTTCTTCATGACACAGTTACAATGCTTATGAGGATTAGGTTCGGGCTTGCTAGGAATTCTGTTTGGGGGTGCAGATAAAAAACTAGTTTTTTGGGCACTTTGAGCTTCTAACATCCTATTGTGAGTTATAAACACATCAACCTTTGAGGCTAATTGCTTGATATACTCATCTTGTTTTTGTTACGCCATAAGCATACCTTCCATCATTACCTCTAAATTAGACTTTTGGGGCATTTGAGAAGGGAATGGAGGTCTTTGAAAACCAGTTGATGGTTTAGCATTCATAAGGGGCACATTTAATAGGTTTGGGTTAGACCTATAAGAAACATTTGGATGATTCTTCCAACCCGGATTATATGTATTAGAGTAAGGGTCATTGGTCGGTCTTAGATTGAAATTTTGAACATAATTAACTTCATTAGGGTCTTTAAAAAGAGGACTCCTAACTCGACAGCTCAAAGTCACATGCTCAACAGAACCATAAGTTTCACAAGGGGAAGGGGCACTAGAATTTACAGCATTGGCATTCATTTGGTCCAGTCTTTGAGTTATAGCATCTACTTTAACAGAAAGTAAAGTAAGTGCATCAACTTCAAGCTTACCTCTAACCCATTTGGGTTAGCCTCATTTAGTGGACCATTGAAAGTTATTTAGTGCCATCTCCTCGATCAGATTATAGGCTTCATGCTTAGTCTTGTTTATCAGAGTTCCTCAGGCCGCCACATTAATAGTGGACCTTATAGATTGGATCATACCATTATAAAAGACTTAGATAATCATCCAAGACTGAAGATCATGATAGGGGCACAAACGCAGTAGATCTTTAAAATGCTCCCAAGCTTCATAGAGCGTCTCATCATCTTTTTGCATGAAGTTGGTGATCTGATTCCTTAAGCTTGCTGTTTTTCTTGGAGGGAAAACCTTAGCGAGGAATGCTCTTGTCAACTCATCCCAGGTGGTAATGCATCCAGATGGTAAGGAGTGTAACCAAGCCCTTGCCTTATCCCTCAATGGAAAAGGAAATAAGCACAGGTGAGTTGCATCACTGGAGACTTCATTGAGCTTTAATGTGTCGCACACCTCTAAAAAGATCGAGAGGTGTAGATTTGGGGCTTCCAAAGGCATTCCGCTGAACTGGGATTGCGCACTATGAAAATGAGTGCCAGTTTGAGCTTGAAATTATTGGCATCTACAGCAAGGCGATCGATGCTTGAGGCAATCCCTTGGACTCCAGGGGTGATGAAATCTCGAAGAGCCCTTCTTTGATCACCTCCTCCTCCTGCCATGTTTGAATTCCTTCATGCCTCGTGCCTTTGTTCTTCAATCCTTTGCTTTTTCCTCCTTAAGCAGAAAGTCCTTCCAATCTCATGATCGGGTTTGTAAAGGATCCGACTTTGCATAAACTAGGAAAAATTCCTGCAAGCACTTTCACCAACACTACCAGTGCAATAAAACAAGAAAAGAAAATAAAAATAAAAGAAACAATAAAATACTTAGTCACTTTCGCAAGGCTATCTCAATAGTTAACAATTTAGTCCCTAGCAACAACACCAAAAACTTGATTAACTAACACCGCAAGTGCTCGGGTAGCCATAGCATGGATAAAGATATCGTTCCTCAGAGACTAATGTAACTTACTGAGTTTTGTCCGTCAGAATGTGCCAAGTAAAATTCCAATTCAAAGGATTTGATCGAACAACTTCTAATTCACTATTCTAAATCAATCAAAGAGAAAATATGTCCACGAATTTGTAGTTATGAAAGAGTATTAGATCAAAATGAATAACATATGTTTTTCTCTAATCGGTTAATCTCGAGGAATTGTAATATATCCAGAAATTTGATCTATTCTTTCGAAATCAATCAAATTTGCCTAAACTAAGCAAAAGTCATTCTTTCAAACTAATTTGCCTAAATTCAAGTTTAATATTTTTGATTACTCGCTAGTCCTCCTTACATACAAATCTCTCTTTAGAGACGACTCAACGGTAAGTTTCATCAAGTAGCCCAACACCCAAATGTCACCTTTCAGTTTTTCATTCATTTGTTTCAATCAGCAAGTAAATTATCGCAGAAACCCACTTATAACATATCAAATACTTGACGGAATGAAATCAAGCCAATCATGAAATAAGCACCATTTTATAAAATTAGAACACGGTCCAACAACACTTTCATAAACTACTAAATCCCTAGACAAAAAGAAAACTACTCAGACATGATTAAGAAATAAATAAGACTAACCAATAATCTGGCGAAATCTAAGAGAAGGGCTTGATAGAGATGGCCTTCAACCAAGAGCTTCAAACCGCATCAAAAATCAAATACATACACTCAAGATTTCTCACCAAAACTAAAAATCAAACTAGAAAACAACAAAATTTGAGAACGAATACTAAACTAAAACACTAATCTAAGCATTTGTATTGCTCTAGGATTGCTTAAGGGATGCCTTCTACTGCTGCAGAATGAGGCTATTTATAGGAGAGCTCACCAGATCTTAGCCACACAGCTGAAGGAAGACGAAGGGGCAACAGTTATAGGCTCACCACAGTCCGTGGGGTACACCATGGTTCGACCGTGGTCTGGGCTGAAATCGGATTTCGACTCTTTTCTTGCTCCATGAACATAGCAACTCACGAGTGTCCATGGGGGAGGTCAAAATACATCTATTTATGGTCAAATACTTGGTAAAAAGGCTTAAAATTCTGTAAAACACATCAAATAACTGTACTCAAGCATAAATCAAGAGTAGGAGTGTAAATACGCACAATAAGCACAATATTATCTTAAAAATGAAGCAAAATAGCACTTAAATGATGTATACATTAAGAACTTATCAACATAAAAAATAAATCCACAGCAGGCTCAATTAAATAAACCGCTATCATCATATTCAATCCCAAGATCAAAATCCAAAACCACTCCTTTCATAGGAGGTAATGAAAGAACTACTTGAGCGAATCTGCAATAATCACTCATAGAAGACTCATTGGAAGCATAGGTGTCAACCTCGGGTATGCTTGGTGGCGTAAAAGCAGCAAACTTCACCCTAACATCACCCTGGTTAGGATCTTTAGTCGAAATCCAATTAGAGTTAGAAGGGCCAAGAAAACTCCAATCATCCTCCATCTCAATTCAGGAGAAAGGGGAAGTACATTAGATAGGAAAGAATTAGGAAAAATGATTTTCTCGTCCATAAAACAAAACGTAGCACAACACCCTTTGCTTCAAATGGTATCTGCCCCCTTTAGATCAATAGTGCAATCTAAAGTAGCTAAAAAGGGGCCCCCAGGAATAATTTGAGCATCGTCCGTCTGAGTCATTGATAAAATCTTCTAACACCAAAAAATCTCCTATTTTACGGGCACATCCTCTAATGTACCTAAAAGTCATGTTTGAGAACCGTCTGCTAATTGGAGTAAAAAGGGTGCTAGTTGCAATGGTCTCAAATGAAGCTTGTCGAACATAGAGTAGGGCATCAAACTGACACTTGCACCAAGTTCACATAGGGCTATTTCAATATTCACTTTTTCCTATGACACAGGGGATAGAAAAGCTACCTAGGTCAGGAAGCTTAGAGGTAAAGACTTCAGGAGTCTCGAAGCTGTCATTTTCTCTAAAAGTCATGGGCTCACCCTCATCATCTTTCTCCTTACTCTTAGCCATGATTACCTCTCTATCCTCCTGAAGTGTTATGTTCTTAGGATCCTTTACCCATTCTTTCAAGGTAATACAATTATACTGCTCGCAAGGGTTAGACTCAGGTTTACTAGGCATTCTACTAGAGGTGTAGATGAAGATCTAGCTTATTCAGTTATTTTAGCTTCTAGAATCTTATTATGAGTAGTAAGTACATCAATCTTAGAGGCCAATTGCTTAATGTACTCATCTTACTTTTATTGTGTCAAAAGCATATTCTCTATTATAGACTCTAAGTTAGATTTTTAAGGTGCTTGTCAAGGACATGATGGTTTTTGAAATCTAGGGGTGGTCCAAAATTTGTTTGGGCCACGAGTGCAGCATTAGACTTATAAGAGAAATTGAGGTGATTTCTCCAACTAGTATTATATGAGCTAGAGAAAGGGTCATTTGTTGGTCTAGGGTAATAGTTGCTCACATATTTGACCTGATCACTTACATCTTGGGTAAAAGGACTGCCCACATGACAATGCACAATCAAATGATGAATTAACCCACATATATTACATGATGGGGAAGAGGTACTTGAACTAACAGAATTAACATTCAAGCGCTCCAATTTTTAAGGCATAGAATCAACTTTAGAAGAAAGTATAGAAATAGCATCTAATTCCATGTTATCTCTAACCCGCTTAGGTTAGGCTCTCTCAGATGATCATTTGAAATTGTCAAGGGCCATGTTTTCTATAAGATTATGCTTTATCTTCAGTTTTGTTCATAAGAGTACCTCGTGCTGCCGCATCAATAGGAGACCTCAATGGCTAAGTGACTCCATTATAGAATGTTTGCATAATCATCCATCTTTGAAGATTAGGGTAAGCACATAATCATAAAAGATCCTTGAATCACTCCCAGGCTTCATTGAGTGTCTCATCTTCCTTTTGAGAGAAATTAGTGATTTGATTCCGCAAGCTTGCTATCTTACTCGGAGGAAAGTACTTGGCAAGAAAGACTTTTATAAGCTCGTCCCATGTCATTATGCATCCTGGAGGCAACGAGTGAAGCCATGCCTTCGCCTTATCCCTAAGTGAAAAGCAAATAAGCGTAAACAGATGGCATCAGTAGAAACTCCATTGAGCTTTAACATATCGTAGACCTCTAAAAAGACCAAGAGTTGTAAGTTTGGATCTTCTAACGGGGTATCTTCGAACTGGGATTGTTGTACCATTGATATAAGGGCTGGTTTGAGTTCCAAATTGTTCCCTTCTACAATTGGCCAAGCGATGCTCGAGGAAATGCCTTGGACTCCAGGGGTAACAAAATCCGTAGTGTCCTTTGGTCACCTCCTATTCCTATCATCGATGAAGAAACTATTTGAGCATTTAGTATTTGCTCTTCTACCCTCAATTTGTTCTTCCGAGAGTGAAAAGTCCTTTCGATTTTTGGATCAAACCCAAATGAAAAGAGACTTCGTATATGAAGGAGAAATCTATAAAATTAGCAACAAAACTACCAAGACAAATAAAAAATATTCACAAATTTGGTCCTCAACAACGGCGACAAAACTTTGACCTAGACTTGCAAGCACATGAGTATTGTAGTTTAGTAAAGATATTGTTGCTGTGGAGACCAATCGTAATCTACTGAGTTTTGTCCTAAAAAATACTAAGCAAGTAAATTTCAGTAAAGAGTTTGAACGATACTATAACCTAATTGGAAAATATAATCAAGTTAAAACATCAAGGGATTTATTTCACCTTATAAGGGCGTGGATCAATGAAATATATCATTTACTTGCTCTGTCACGGAAGATTAGAAGGAGTGTAATTGCATGTAGAATTCAATCTTCTTTCAAAATAAACTGAATTGCTTAAACTAACCAATTATGATTCTTTCAATTGTCCTTGTTTAGTCTAAGTTATAAAATTTTGATGGCTAGCGGTCCTCTTCACAAGTGAATCTCTCTCAAGTATGCTAAGTAAAGTCCTATCCTGTTGATCAAATAACAAGTTTCACCTTTCAATCCTTCACTTAACTATTTAAAATTAGCAAATGAATTTGGCCAAAATTCAATCACAACTATTTCACACACAAGATAGAATTCAACCAGTTCTAATCAAGAACAAGCACAACTAAATAAAAATGATAGATTCCAACATCAATACTTGGCTAACAATCTTTAGATTGGGAAAACTACTCACACATGTTTAAATTAACAAAAATAAGGCAGAGTTGAAGTGAAGAAAACATATCATAGTCGGAGAACCTCCAAGGGTTTTCCAGCTTTGCAAGGGCTCCAAAACAGCAAAGCACTTCTTAACCGCTCACACTAAAAACTAGTAGAGATCTAAACTAAACTTAGAAAAATGGAAAAGAATGGAAAAACTAGAGAGAAAGGGTTCTCTTTTTTGCTATGTGTTCTTCATCTGCTGCGAAATAGCACTATTTGAAGAAGAACTCGATCAACCTCTGCCACATGATAAACGAAAATAAACAGGCTTGTAGTTATGGCCTCACCACGGACCGTGACCTTCAATACAGACAGTCCGTGGTGAGCTCTGTCTTGACATTCTTATGTTCTTTCTTCCTTCCACGAGCATAGTGACTTAGGGGTGTTCGTGACGAGTCAAGCTATACTCATTTATGGTTAAATTTCAACCCACAGAAAAGAACCATATCAAGCATAAAGCCGGAATGCATAACATAGCATAAAACGCATAATTCTTCTTAAAAATGGCTCAAAATGACTTCAAAATAGAGTGTACTTTAAGGACTTATCACCTTCCAACCACTTAGAAGATCTTCCTAAGGTCCTTAATTTGGAATGCAATAGGCAAATTCTCAACAAATAAATCTAAATATCTCCAATGTGTGTATATCAATGTCTCTACTTGTATGAATGCTTGCAGCATATATTTAGATCTCTCTAAACCCCATGAATAGTGTAGCAACACTAGCAGTGATTGTTGTTGTTGTGTTTATAAAAATATATATTGGATTAATATTCTCTTATATCTAAGATATTTGTTACAAAAAATAAATTGAACTAAATATTACTCAACCCATAATGCAAAAATTGTCCCTTTTTCTCTTTATTTTTCCCTTTTGTTTTGAACCACCACCATAAACGTTTTGCACATTTAACTATTAGTATAGGAGATCTTTACTCAAGTAAGAAAATAATAGCATCTTGTACCTTGTATAGGGAAACGTTGACCCAGCTTCTTGTGCCCTTATATCATGGCCGAGACATTAACACTTGCACTCATCATAGGTTTAGTTGGGATTGTTATGCAAATTTGTTCTCTTGTGTAATCCATAACCTTGATCATTAGTATTTCTTCCTCCATGACCACCTAAGTGTCTGTTCTACATCATTAATGAGACCCCAAGTGGATAAAAAATTATGGAGAAGCAATTTGTTTCATTATGTCCAAAATAACCACAATATTTGTAAGGCCTCTCGATCAGCCCCTGTTACTCCTTGGAAAATTAAGTTGTGACCACAAATTCATGATCGTCTAGATCATCACACCATTATGACTCACCTTTTCCTATCAGAACAAGCATTTTATTGAGAAGCGCTAATAGTTTGAAGGCAAGTATTTGACTTTTGATGTTCGAGTATCATTCATCACCCAAGCCATAAAAAATTGACAGGTCTTTTCTTCATCTATCACTTTTACAATGATTCAGCTTTTTTTGGTTTGACGGAATTTTTTAGTCTATAAGGAAAATAAATACTGACAATATTGGTTAAGTCTTTCTGCCACATGGCCCTAGATTAGGCAAGGCTACTAACTTTGATGAAAAATCATTTCATAAAACTATTTAAGGGGTGTTCAGTGAGCCAAAAAGGGATGGGGACTTCAAACCTGACGTTTCAGATTCCACTCCCTATTGCTTGGTGAATAAAAAAGCGATGGGAACCTGAAACCTAGGGGGATCAAGTCCCACCTTAATCCCTAGAACTTGAACTCCTCCTCATGGAGGGGATCAAGTCTCAACCCCCTAAGAGATAAAAAAATAGAAGGAAAAAACAAGAAAAATATTCTTCTGTTCACGATCGGTGCAGATCTGCTCCATCTTCATTTGCTTCTCAGCCCTCACAAGCGCTCTCAATCAACCACAGCCCATCTTCATTTTAATTGAAGACAAGAAAGAAGAACAAATGTGTTACGGAGGGTGATCATATAGACCGTCATTAAAGAGTGTAAAGGTGGAAAAGATGTGGAAGATGAAGATGCCCATAAATCAACCATCATAGAAGGAAAGATGAAGAAGAAGGGTAGGGGAAAAAGACACCATGAAAGAGAAGATGAAGAACATGGGAAGCATAAAAGGTGCAAATATCTTCTGATTTCATGGGCTGCAAATCTACAATTGACATCATGAAATTGGATCTACAATTTGCTAAGCCGCCACTCGAAATTGGAGCATCATCAAAGAGAGCTCGAAGAAATTGGAATGAAATTTCTTTTTGGTCTGATTTTTTGATTCGAGATTTTGCTTCCATTTTGATTTGATTGTTCAATCGGAGATTGTTTTTGTCTTCCATTTTGGTTTTTTTTAATCTAGATTTGTGCATTTCCAAATTGAATCTACTATGTTTTTGCTATTCTTGCTTTTCATCCTTTCCTTTTTTTTCCCCTAATTCTCGCTAGTTTGATTCAATTCGAATTTCTCATCAAATACTTGAGTTTCGGAATCAAGTTTCATACCCAACCCCTCAGATATCATATCTTGATTTCATTACGTTCCACTTTCTTCACCAAACAGAGCCTATACAATGTACATAGACTATGTTAACTTCAGAAATATAGCTGGTCTATAGTTCTCATGAAGAAATTTAGTTGCTAATATGAAGACTCTCAAAAAATATTTATTAAAGATGAGTTTAATAGTAAATGAGGGGCCCAAGATCCATTGTTCCCTATGCATTTCTCAGTACTCACTACTCAATCGTCTTCTCCTTCTCTCTCTTCTTTCTCTCTCTTCACTTATGCTTTAGATCGGATAAACCCTAACTCATCAATCTCAAATTTGTAAATTTTTGCTTAGATAATTTCTCAACTTTCAACTTCTATTGCAAATCTATGTTTTTGACTCAATTGTTTCATCAATGTGCTCAAAAATCAGATGTTTGATTTGATTTCTGCCTCTTGTATTGTTCATGTTGCTTAGACTTTTGGTTTTTAAACGTTTTTGATTAAGTTTCCTAACCACTAGTTTGGATTCAGGTAAACACTGTTCCTATAGTCTCGATTTGAGGGTTTACTAGAAATTTAGGTGTTCTTGCATTCATCTGTGGACTTGTCTATGTTCCTATTCTTTGTTCTTCTCAAACTCTACTCAGGTAGACATTGCTTTCTCTAGTTAACTTGCTTCAATGGATGTAGGTATCTTTGGTTAGGGTTTATGGTATAGGTTTAATGGGCTAACTTGTACATGTCAATTATTCTGTTTTGTCCAATGTTTGCAAAATATGGCTATGTCTCGTGAAAATTACAAAATGGTTGGTGCACCTATCACTACTCTTCTTTTGAAAATATGTAATTAAACTCCAGAGAACACAAGTTTGTTGATGGCTTCGAATTGTTAAGAGTACCAGAGAGAAGGGATTTGTTTGGTTGCCCGACATTCCCTCATTCCCTACATGTTCTGGAGTTCGCCACCTGTTCTCTCAATAATGCATCCCCCCTTTTCCTGTGTACTCAATCAAATGAACATTGACTAACCCATTGAGCCCCCAACTGTTGTTTAATTGCAACTTCTTCTCCCACCTCCCAATATAATGAAAAATCCTACTTGTCAATTTTGATATTATATCCAATAGGGGAGTACTTCTACAGGAATATAATGATTGCTAGCAATTGGTTGCTACTTAATAGGTCATCATCTACTAATCATATAATGTGAGGCCACTACATTTAGCCATTATTGAGCTGTAAATTTATACATCATATGATGAAAAAACTGGCCTTGCTGCTTTGTTTAGTACTGCTATTTAACTTTATACATGACAAGGTTGTATAATAGAGCCGTAAATTCATACATAATAGACCAAAATTGATATAATTTAACGTTTGACTATTTGCCACTATAGTTTGTATAATAGGGTTGGTTTTACTTGAGGTTGTTCTGTTTCATCTGTTCTTTTGATAGTGATACTTGTATTTTTTGTTATGGGATTTTCTAGATGCATGATCAATTAGAGGAAGAACATTTGGTGGATTGCTGCTACGAGTGCTTTTTAAGAGGGCATGACTATTTTTCTTAAATACCATGAGAAAAAAGAATTTGAAACCGAAATTGACATGGCTTAAATCCCACGTCAACCTCACGTCAATAGAGTCGTTGATAGAGAAAATTACATCAATAGTGTGCTATTATGTGGGGATAGACTTCGTATTGACCAAATTTGAATGAGCCCTATGGCGATTCAGTGTTTATGACTTTCTTGGTCTAGTCACACTATTTAGCCACTGCCTTCCATACTCTCTGTAGTTCAGTCTTGTCATCTTCTCCTGCTTCTTTTGTGGTTGATGTTGATTCAGCAGCTAGTTTTCACCAATTGTAGTTTCTCCTAGAGATTACCTAATCTCTTTTGCTTTGTTTTGTTAATTGCTGATATGTTAATTAGGCTGCCATAAGGTTTTGTTTTTTAGCTTCTAATCATGAATCTTGAGGTTAGTTTGAGTTTATGTTGTAATTAGTAGCATAGGATTCTTGGGGTTTTGCCTGTTTTTCTTAATTTGGGGAAATGGATGTGGGTTTAGTGCGAGTTGCCTATTGAATTGAAAAAGTTTGACTTCTTATAGGAAGATTGTGTGGCTTGCTTGCATCATTTGGGCGGTAATTAAATCTTTATAAGTATGATTAAGCTACAGAAGCATTATTCATATGCATTCTGTTATGCATTCTATTAAAGTTAATGCATTTTGTTATGCATTCTGTTAAAACAAAATTATTTCCAACACCTACTGACATAGCTCATGTTTAATTTCATATGTATTCTATTATGATACAGTTTAATAAGTTGTTATTTAATAGGTAAATCCAACTCATGAGAAGTATCTAAATAAGAAAATTGATATGTATGATGAAATGACTATTGTGGTTAGAAAGGATGTCGCATGAGGAAATTGTGCTAAGTTATTTGATGATGTTGAGATACACTCACATGGAAATAAGACAAATTTGGAATAGAAAGGCGATGGCGACAGCGAGTTCGTGAAAGACAATGATAAACAATCAACTTCAAGTGCGCCTTTGGAATCAAGAAAAAGTCAAAAGAGGATATGCGACGATGATTTAGAACTTCAATATATCTCCACCCAAATGGGAGAAGTCGCCATGGCTCTACAAAAAATATCTAAATTCAAGCTCGACGTTGACGTTCTTTATCAAGAAGTGATGTAAACTGAAGGATTTAAAGAGGAGTTTTTGGGTAGCGCTTTTGATCACCTTGTCGACAAGGCTTTCTAGCAAAGAGCGAGAAACTTAGGAGGATTTGGTTTGAAAAATTCAAGGAAAACAACTGAATGGAGTAATAGTTGTCATCCCCCTCACCCTCTGTCCCCTCTTTTTCTTTTTTTGTTTTCCCTTCTTTGGGTATTATTATGACTTTGTAAGGCCTCTTTGATGACTAAGATGATTGGCTATCCATTAGCTTGGCCTATTAATACTACATAGTTGGAAACTATTGTTTTGGGAAATAGTTTTTCATTCTACCAAACAGCAGAAAATGAAGTTAAAAGAAAAAAATTTTTCATTCTACCAAATAGTAGAAAATGTAGGTGGAAAATCATTTTCCTTGCGAAAACATTTTCCATGAAAAATCATTTTCCATTCCTCCCTACCAAACACATCCTTATATAAAATAACATTAGAAATTCTTGTTTTTTATATAGAATGAGAGAGAGGGAACAATGGATTATTTGGTAACCCAATGATGAACAAGGGCTCTCCGAAAGGAGTGATAAACAAATTGCGCACACAATTTGTCCTAGGTAATCACCCAATAACAATATATGATGAACAATGAACAATGAATAATGGTTAATAGGGCATCCCATAATATCAAAATAAAGCATTCAGAACAATTTTAACATCCAATAAAAGTATATTAAATAGTTAAAATGATATTTGACATCCATTATAATCATTGATTTGAAGGAGATGAGATGTAATCTACCTTACCAATTAAGAATAAATTGGGATGTCCAACCTTAAACCTCCCAAAAATTTAGTATACTGGATACGAGATTGCATTGGCACATAGTGAGCAAGATTAAGCTCTTTTAAAGGTATGGATTACTATGACTATGATACCACGACAACTGTGATGATTATCTCATTAGCACTGCACGTGGGACTACAAATAAAAGGAAATTTAGGGGATATGTTGGATAATGTCACTTGGGTATTTGGCTTGACGTCAACATGGTATTCATAGATAAATAAGGAACTATGGACTGTAGAGGATGAGGTTTGGTTACGGAATATAACATGTCTATATTAATTGTATAAATTGTGTATAACGCAGTAATATCCCTTGGTACAATGAATTTTGTTGGGGTAGTAATACGATTGCTAAATTTTTCCTTTTTTCCCATTAAGAAGAGTGCGAGGAACACGGCCTTAATCCCTTTTATTATTATTGCTATATTATTATTATTATTATTATTATTATTATTATTATTATTATTATTATTATTATTATTATTATTATTGTTATTCAAAATTAAAGATGGTGCAGCCTTCCACCATTAGATAAAGTTTCGTCTTTGAAAGTTACATTAAACTTTTCCTCAACAGAAAAGATGTAGGTACTTTGCCTCCATGTGAGCCCCAGGTTTTTAGGTTGTGGAATGGTTAGCTTATAAGACTTTGACAAGAGGAATAACTTTAACACATAGTTGCTTCTCATGATAGTCCAAAATTTGCATAGGCTGTTCCTATGTCAAATTAGCTCCAATTCAATATTGTCGTGCTGGATTGCAATTGGTATCTAAAAAGTATTCTTGCAAGTACGATACTTGGAAGGCATTATGAATTTTCAAGAGCTCAAAAGGCAATGCTAGGTGATATACGCTTGGACCAATTCACTTTATAGTCTCGTAGGGACCTACAAATCAAGGGGCCAACTTTCCCACTTTACCAAATCTCATGATGCCTCTAGATAGCAACACCTTTAAAATACTTTCTCACCAACCTTTAATTCCAAGGGGCTACGCCTCTTCTGAGGATACCTCCATTGTCTATCTTAGGCAGCTCCCATATTGTCATCCGACTTTTGTCAATTACATCTTGAATTACTGATGACCTAACCAGTAAAATTTCATCAATGGCATTCCAACAAATCAGGAATCCGTACTTGTGGCCATACTATGCTTCAAAATCTGCCATCTTAGTGCTCTTATGCAAACAGTTACTATAAAAAAAATTCCACCGGTGCAAAATTTCCCCCATTGTACCATAAAGAATCCAAAACTCATGCACATTATGTGCCTTCTAATGTTTGATTGGTCCTTTCTATTTTCTCATCAATTTCAAGATGATAAGAGAGGCTGAGTTTAAGCTTCATCCATAATGCCTTTTGAAGGGCACTCCATAGTCATGGAAAAAATCGAGAATCACAATAAGAACAATGCTATTAGGATTTTCATGTAATCTACCCATTTTTTTAAACAACTTGGCTAATTTCTCTACCTTCCATGCCTCCATAACAGGTTAGAAGGCGGCTGACTTCATTAAATGATCCACAATTGCCCATATTGAGTCATTCCCATTTTAGTTTGAAGTGCTTTTATGATAAAGTTCATAGATATTGCATCCCATTTTGAAACTCTAATGACCCATTTCCCCAGCTAGTCGATGTTGCTGAAACTTCATCTCCTAATAGGTTAAGCAACTAGACACAGAATGCATCGATTACTTTTTCATATTGTTCCACCAAGATCACAATCGAAGATCTTTATACATCGCTTTACCCCCTGGATGAACATCCTATGGGGTTTGATGAACTTAACTAAAAATTTTCGCTTTTAGTTCTTTGCAGTTAGTGGGACACAAGCGCCCTTAAAACCTTAATTAATCATTCTCATGTATAATAAAAGTTAGAGATTTTCCAATATTTACATCGTTCTTTATTTTCACAAGCATGAGTTTTGAATCTTGAGTTTGAATAATGTCATGTATTAAGGTCGAATGTCCATGCATTGCCATAAGTCTCCCATCAGAACCACTCCAAACGAACTTTATGTAAAGTTTTTCAAGGTCTTCCTTAATTGGTAGGAGTAAATTGAGAAGTAGATTAATGCTATGGCAAGAGTTTTAAGTCAAGGCATCTGTATTACATTGTCTTTTTCTAGCTGACATCGAATATCTAGATCATAGTCCTTAATGAGTTCCAGCCAATCACTTTATCTCACATTCAAATCACATTAAATGAAAAAATACTTCAAGCTCTTATGATCAGTGCAGAACTTACAAGAAACTCCATATGAATAATGTCTCCATATTTTCAGCGCAAAGATCATAATAGCTAATTCCAGATCATGTGTGGGATAGTTGACCTCATAAGGCTTTATTGACATGAGGCATAGGCTATGACCTTATCCTTCTTCATATGTACACAACCAAAGCCTTTCTTGGGAGCATCACTACAGATAGGGAAATGTTCCCTAATATGAGGTAAAGGTAGGACAGGAGTAGTTAAACGATGTTTCTTTAGCTCAGTGAGAGCTGCCTCACAGTCTAGGATCCACTTAAAGATGGTGGTAATCTTCATTAAGTTGGTAAGTAGGCATGCAATACACGAAAAATTCTCCACAAACCTTCAATAATATCTGACCATGTCTAAGAAAAATTGAATCTCTGAGGCAATGTAGGTGTAGGCCAATTCATCAATACTGTAACCTTTTGGGGATCTATCTTGCCTCCATCTTTAGGAAAAAAATTGACCAAAAAAGGCCACCTCACCTAACCAATATTCAGACTTCTTGAACTCACTAAACAATTGATTTCTTTCAAATTACTAGGACTTTCTTTAGATTTATTGCATGTTCTCCCTCATTCTTTGAATATATCAAAATGTCATCAATAAAAATTATTGTGAATTAGATGAGGTAAGGTTTAAGTATAAGTTCCATGTGGTCTAAAAAAATCTCATTCTGCATTGGTTGGACCAAAATGCATTACAACAAGTTTAGAATGTCTATATCAGTGTAGAAGAGCAGTTTTGGGAATGTCTTTAGATTAATGCAAAGTTCATGATGGTCATGCCGACTATCAATTTTCAAAAAGAGAGAGGATCTCTGAAGTTGGTCAAATAGTTCATCGATTCTAGGAAGTGGATATTTATTTTTGATTGGGAGTTTGTGAAGTTTTGGATAGTCAATACACAATCACATACTCCCGTATTTCTTCTTAACAAAGGGTACTAGGGCTTCCCAAGTTGACAAGTTAGGTCTAACAAACACTTTTTCTAAAATTCCTCCGATTGAGCTTACATCACTTTCAATTCTGTTGGGGGCATGTGATAGAAAGTTCTAGTTATAGGGGTTGCACCAAGAGCTAATTCAATTTCAAAGTCCAATTCATGTTTTAGAGGTAATCTAGGAAGATCATTGGGAAACCTTCAAGGAACACCATAACAATAGGTATCTCTGCCAAGATTGGACCATACTTAATGTTATTTATCGCCTCACAAAGAAATCCCTCACACCCTTTTCTTGTTATTCTGCAAGACTTCACTAAGGATATTATTGGAATTTTTTAGGCTTCTTCACCATAAAAAGACTATTTTACCACTTGTATGACCTCCAAGGATAACTTCACCACCTTTGCAGTCAATTTTCATCTAATGATTTGATACCCAAGTTATTTCCAAAATTATATCAGATTCAATTGGCCCACCGCTGATTAAATCAACCACTAAAATTTCAATACAACGTTTATATTTAACGAAAGGCCGTTCATCTTTATTTTAGAAGTGGAGGACAAACCATCATTGAGTTAACTACATACATTATGAATTAATACATCTCCAGTTTCATTTAATATTTAAAAAGAACTGGTTAAAAATTCATCAATAGAAAACAATGCAAAACATTGGATAGAGAACGTGTTTTACAACTGTATATTTGTACGTTTCCTTTACACAATGGGGCCCACTCTACACTATATATGTTTTTTTTACCTAATTAATATACACGCAAGAAAGAACTTTTTTCGACTTCGATCCAGGGACCCCAATGCCTTGCTGCTATAGAGGATAAGGCCTGGTTACGGAATATAACACGTCTTCATTAATTGTATTAAGTGTGTATAACGTAGTAATATCCTTCAGTACAATGAACTTGGTTCGGGTATTAATTCGACTGACGAACTTTTCTTTTGTTCTCCTCTCAGTAAGAAGAATCTAGTGAACATTACCTTGATCCCTTTTATTAATATATTGTTATATTATTATTATTATCATCATCATCATCATCATCATCATCATCTTACTATTATTATTATTATTATTATTATTTTTGTTGTTGTTGTTATTGTTGCACTACAAGAAAGCGCCCAGTTAGAGACCGAAGTCTTTCGGTCTCTAACTGAGGCAAGCCGGTCTCTAAATAATTTTAGAGACCAAACAGAGACCGAAAATCTTCGGTCTCTAAACCTTTGGTAGCAATTCAAATTTAGAGACCAAAAAGCGCATAGTGGTGTCTAATTGAGACCAAATGTGCCGGTCTCTAATTGAGACCAGGTTATCGGTCTCTGACTGAGACCAAGCAAATCCAGTCTCCATCTGAGACCAAAAATAAGCCGGTCTCTAATTGAGACCAAACGTTCTGGTCTCAATTAGAGACCAGGAATGTCGGTCTCTAACAGAGACCGAGTTGGCTGGTCTCGAATTGACACCAACTTCCGTGGTCTCCATTAGAGACCAAATATACATGGTCTCCAATTGACACCAAAACTGTTGGTCTCAATTGGAGACCAATATATGTGGTCTCAATCTGAGACCAAATATATTGTGTCGGTCTCCACTGGAGACCGGGTTTCCGGTCTCAATTGGAGACCGATTTTCATGTTGGTCTCCAACACAGGCTGAGGTTCCTGCTAGCCTGCGTTGGAGACCAAACTAGCATCTCGGTCTCTAACAGAGACCAGAATACCAATTTCGGTCTCCAACCTGGGCATATTGTTTGCTATTTACATACCATGTAGTTGAGCATCTCTAAATTAAATCGAGATTACACAAATAGCACCAAAATATCCAGAATTTCGCATTCCACGAACACAACAATTACAGAGTTCCATCGGTCACGTGCATGAAAGTACAATGTGACAGAGTACGACGCTGCCTACATCTACACATAGCCGAATTTACAATTAACATGAACATCTACACATACCTACATCTACGACGATGCCTGAGAGTTGTCGGCACAGGTGGGGTGGCCAAGCAGTGCTGAAAAGCTATCAAACCGAGCATTAAGCTCCAGCAGCCCAATGCGTTGCACATCCATCTCCTTCCTGGTAGCTTCCAACTCCGCCCTAGTAGTAGTCAACTCCTCCCTAGTACTACTCAACTCCTCCCTAGTACTCCTCAGCTCCTCCTCCGTCGAATGAAGTCGAGCCTGAGTCGTTTGCAGCTCATTCTGTGTCGTTTGCAGCTGATCTTGGAGCTGGGTTACTATGGGAGAAGAATATGCGGAGGAAGTGCTGCCGCCACTACGCCTACACGCGATCGGTCTCTCAAACATGGCTGCACCCTCTCTTCCAAGTCCGTATATGGAGCCCTTGTCACTCCAGCCTCCACTTGTTTTGAAGAACAGGTGATCATCTGCTGCGGAACCGACTTGCACATCAGTTCCCTCTTTCAGCTGCTCATATTTGTCCTGTATCGTTTCAAACAAATCAGGAAGGCAAACAAGTTACATATGCGTCCATTTCAGATATCTACGTAGTGAACGAAGCTTGGATAATGATGGGATAGATGGGATACTTACATACACACTCTGAGCGTACTCATCGCACCAAATGCGGTGACCACTCTCGTCAACCTTGGAATGAGTGGTGACAAATAACTCAGCAGCCGAAGGTCTTCTTCCTAGTTGCTTCGCCTGTCACATACACATATTTATTTCCACATGGGCAACTTTTCAAAGTGAAGATAATATATTTCACTACAGCATGTAACTGTTTCATACCAGTCTCTGAGCCCACATTGTTGCAGATATAGACCCCTGACTGTGCCCAATCTTTGCCTTCGGCCCCTCTACCTTGTTCTTCCTGTTTCTCTCCGATCACCTCTTGAAATCCTCATCTGTGTCCCTCTTGGTCTTCATTGCAGTGTGAATACCATCAGTCATCCAATGAATGATCTTCTCTGGAGGGTCCTTGGAGGTCTTGTGCACTATATCCTTCAGTCTGACTCGTACATTCTGCTGCCATTCCCTTCTCACTAAGTCCTCATGCTCAGGATCCCATGTGAATCGTTCTTGCACATGCAAGTCACAATAATGAATTAGTAACATACGTGTTTATATACGTGTGTATACGTGTACAGGTATGTGCATATGCGGGTGTATGTATATGTATACACATGCGTACACATACATATATATATATACCTCCAAAGAAACGGACAGAGTTCCTTCTGAAAATTGACCATTTCCCTGGCTAAAAGCCACACATTAACTCCCTACAAAAAATAAAATAACAACACACATTCCCACGCTCAATGGGCCACACGCCCGGAGTAAACCAATTACACATTTCAACGGATCACACATCCGGATTATTGGGGATGACATTCGAAATAAAGAGGACATCCAACTCATTCCACATGTATTCTTCTCTGTATGAACATAAGAAACGCATATTCGTATATATGTTACCCGCCTTTATAATGTAACGCGTCTACGTGTACAGGTATGTGGCATATGCGGGGTTTTTATGTATGGGTGTAACATGCGTAGACATACATATATATATATATATATATAATATATATATATATGTATTGTATATATGTATGTATTTACATTATATAAATATTAATATGTGTGTATATCTATATATATATATACATATGTGTGTGTTGTATATATATATATATACATATGTGTCCTCTGTGTATATCAACCTATAATATATATAATGTGTGTGCATATATATTATTATAATATCATATATATATATAATATATATATATAATAAGATATATTGTGTGTGTGGTGGGTGGGCTGTGTATATACACATACACACACACACACATATAAATATATACCTTCGAAAAGAAACGGACAGAGTTCCGCCTTAAAATTGACCATAACCCAGGCTTCAAGCCATACAATACCTCCCTGCAATAAATAGATGAACAACACACATTCCCACGCTCAACGGGCCACACGCCTGGAGTAAACCAATTACACATTTCAACGGATCACACATCCGGATTATTGGGGATGACATTCGAAATAAAGAGGACATCCAACTCATTCCACATGTATTCTTCTCTGTATGAACATAAGAAACGCATATTCGTATATATGTACACGCGTTTATATGTATACGCGTCTACGTGTACAGGTATGTGCATATGCGGGTTTATGTATGGGTGTACACATGCGTAGACATATATATATATATATATATATATATATATATATATATATATATATATATATATATATATATATATATATATACATACTATATATATATATATATATATATATATATATATATATATATATATATATATATATATATAGATAATATATATATATATATATATATATATATATATATATATATATATATATATATATATATATATATATATATATATATATATATATGTGTATCTATATATATATATATATATATATATATATATATATATATATATATATATATATATATGTGTGTATATATATACACATACACACACACACATATAAATATATACCTCAAAAGAAACGGACAGAGTTCCGCCTGAAAATTGACCATTTCCCTGGCTAAAAGCCAGACATTAACTCCCTGCAATAAATAAAATAACAACACACATTCCCACGCTCAACGGGCCACACGCCCGGAGTAAACCAACTACACATTTCAACGGATCACACATCCGGATTATTGGGGGTTTACATTACACAAAATCGGGCATCACAATCTCATTATACATTTATACGTATATGTACGAACATAAATACGCATACTCAAAAGGGGGAAACAAAACCAGTTTACATATATTGCAAAGTGTACCATTCTTACCTTAAAACAATTCCACCAAACCCGCTTGTGGTCCGCAGGGGCGTCCCGCCAACACGTGAAAGCATCCTTGTAGTATGTACGAATGGTCTCGGAGATGGCTCGTGCGACATCTCGATCACCAAACCTGCGATACAACAGTGCGCACAAATTGAAGGAAATCGTATGACGTCCCGGACTTACGAATTGTGAAAGTTACTGACGCTTACCACTTGTCCGTGTTAGGCACAAGGTGGACCCGTGTGAATGTAGCGCTATCGCCCTCTATCGGGAACTCCGGAGGCTGCGTCTCCTGGGAGTCGTACTGGGTAATGGCTCCGCTCGCCCCGTCCATGCTGACCTACTCCTACACCATGTCATGGAAATCAATCAGAGAAGTGCATGCATGCATATAAGTACGAAAAACGTATGCCAAACACCAGTAAATAGTATAGCATTAGCAATGTACGATATTGCGTTCTTAGTCTGACAACATGCATGAATACAGTACGGTGTGAATGCAGGTTTCATAGTGAACATCACATATAGTAGTACATGTTGACCATACAGTTTAAACACATTTGACGTACGTAACACAAGGTCCATGTTACGAAGACGCAAACTGCGGCTTCGTCACATCGAATTGCTCTACTTCAACATTGACTCGGTGAAGTCGCCCCCATCATCGTCGTCGACGGTATCGTCGTCTTCATCCAGTAACCCGTCAATCGATGCAACTTCAGAGCCATCGTCGACGCCCTCAACCTCCTCATCCTCATCAGTGTCCCCCGTTTCATTCTCCGCTTCTTCTTCGATGCCAACATCTTCGTGCACATCAACATCTGCTACATTAGGCGGGTTGGCCAAATCATCCACTTGGAATGGTGCATCCTCTTCGGGGGCATCAACTATAGGTCTCGCTTTCATTCTGACCACTGCCCACCAATCCTTTTTAGTGTTGTCCTTCATAGGATAAGGCACGAAGCACACTTGGGTGACCTGACTGGCAAGGACGAATGGATCGTACTTGGGATATCTCTTTGTGTGATTCACATCAACCAATTTGTACGTGTCGTGCACATCAACACCGTTAATGCAGTCATACCACTCACACTTAAACAATATTGTCTTATAGGAACGAATATCCCCAACATAGTGCAACTCGATGACATCTTGTAGCACTCCATAATATTCCCTTCCATCCGTTCCTTTGACGCAAACACCATAGTTCATTGTGGCCTTGTTTTTCCCATATTCGTATGCGTGGAAGTTGAAGCCATTGACGTAGTAATGATCCCAACGACGAACATGCCTTTTAGGGCCATAGGCAAGTGCTTTGAGGATGTCGTCGTCAACGTTGGATTGCAACACCTGCATGGACGTCGTAGCCAAAAATTGGGCGAAGATGTTGTCAGTTTCGCAACATAATACAAATACGTAAACCCCCGTAAGCAAATCACATTGTGCCAAAACGTACGTTCGCTTTGAACCATTCCGGAAATTGTTCTTCATAATTTCCCCACACATTCTCGACCCGAACTCGAGGGTTTTGGTGGATCATCTCCTGATGGAACATCCTATACAACGAACACACAAAATCATTTGGTCCTGTTCAAGGTATGTACCATTTCCCTGTATAAGGAGCACATAAACTTTCCTTTCATATTCTCCTAACAACCCACAATTGGATAAGACATATGCATGCGCCAAGCGATGATCCAAATGATCCAAGAAGCGCACGCTCCCCTCATTCGGGGCATATACAACGTTACGGGAGAAAATGTCCGGGAGGTTGGCATCTAAATTGTCTTTCTCAATGTTCATCACATTTCTCGGCAAATCATTGGCCTTGACGTCAACACTGTTGTCCAAGTAGTTTGTAATGAAGTTCGTTATCTCTTCCATTAAGTATGCATAGCAAATTGAAGGCTCAACACGTGCTTTGTTGCCTACTTTCCCCTTCAAGTGATGAAGAAACCTGTAACACAACCCACCCAAACATTATTTCTGTACCTACATTCCGATGTCACGATTTCTGAGAGCTTTGTCATACCTTTCGTTGTCATACATCCATCGATATTGAACCGGCCCCCCAAGTTTTAGTTCCGTAGGCAAGTGGACAGGTAGATGCTCCATTACGTTGAAGAAAGATGGGGGGAAAACTCGTTCCAACTTGCACAAAATTTCTGCAATGTTATTCTCCAAACGAATTACGTCATCGGCATGCAACTTCGACGAACACAAATCTCGAAAAAATTGGCTTAGCTCAGTTAGCACATTCCAGACATTGGTGGGTAAGAGATCCCTGAAAGCCAGAGGCAACAATCGCTGCATAAAAACATGACAATCATGGCTTTTCATGTTATGCAGTGAAGCATTCCTCATGTCCACACACCTACTCAAGTTAGAGGCGTAACCATCTGCGAATTTCACCTTACGGATCCAGTCACACACGACCTTTTTGCAATCCCTGTTCAAAACATATGAAGCTGGTGGCATAACTTCTCGCCGGCGTCCATCGCCATCGGCAACAACCTCCACATTAAGTCTCCTACGTTTACAATGGGTACGCATGTCCTCTCG